>JAVLUZ010000671.1:355050-541298 GCA_036768485.1 Mermis nigrescens
ATGTATTTGTGAACAGTGGCGTATCCAGGATTTTTCTAAGGGGGGGGGGGGGTACCCCTATGGTGGGGCGGAACCTTGACTTGGGCGAAAAAATTAGCTGTTTTAACCCAAAAATTGCTAAAAAATCGCTCAAAAACCTTTAATTTTGCGCACTATTTTGGGCCAATGGGGGGCGGCCGCCCACCTCCCCCTAAATCCGCCCCTGTTTGTGAAGATAAAATATGTTTTTCTTTCAATTTTCGATCGAAAACTAAATCTTGAAGCGTTTGACTCAAAAACAAGAAGGCGTAAGTTTTTGAAAGAAGTTTTTTTTAAACAACAACTCGTTTTCACTAACTCGTTTCACATATTTTTACGATATTTTATTAGATTTAGGCAACTTTGTAGCTTCTTGATTTTTCAAGTGTCCATCTTATCCCACACGAAATTTTTGATTACGCTGGTTTAATTTTAAGGGCATTCACTTGCTTAGATAAAATGCTGAAAAACTAGACAAATATATTACATGAAACCTTCTAGCATAGGGATGCCATATGGCTATATTATATCTATATTTCCAGGCCCCGGCCAGGTCCGTTCCTAGCCCGGGGCCTACACCACACTTCGAGCTCCGGTAAAAAAGGCGGGCCCGGTGCAGCTATACTAATGGCTCACAGTTTTGGGTGGGGAGCTTACGTGGGCAGCTAAAAATTCTGGGAGGTGCAAGATTTTTTGAAGGTCAAAAATGGCCTTAAAAATGGTGGTATGGCGATAAAAACACCATTTTTCGACGTTTCTCATCAAGCACTATCCATTGGCATCAAAAAATTGTGAAAAAAACGAAAAATTTTTCAAAAATTGAATTCTGGGGGGTATTTTGATTTCTGGGGGGTATTTTGGTCGCTGGGGGGGTGCGTACTCCCCAAACCCCCAAGCCCAGGTGTGGTGGGGAGTCCCGGCTATTTCAGGGGTGAGGGGAAGAATGATCTCCAATTTCTGGCCAAAAAGGGCCAAACACGTAAAGACGGTCAGAAAATTGCATTTTTTCCGAAAATGGGAGGATTGGGGGGGGTAAAAAGTTTATGGCTTTGGAGGATGAGGGAAGACCAACTTAGGCTGAGCGATTCCCTATCCCCCTTTTACATGTATGGGCGTATGGAGAGGGTCTTGAGTCTGGAAACCTGAGGAAGCGAAAGATCCCCGAAATCCGGTAGACCCAACAGAATTAAATTTCGGTACTTTGTAGGATTCTGCCCCACTAGACCCCCAGAATTGGGTTGCTGCATATGCACGGCCCTTTCCGTACTTTTCAATTCAGATTTCATCGACGTCTCATTTATTCTGAATTCGCACTTGCCCAAGTTCACGTGCATATCACATGCGTTCATTCAGCTCAAGCAACAAGCAAATCGAAATAAGATCGCAAAGCCAATTTTTCCTTATTTCGAATATCATTACGCCATTTTATACTTTCATGCATTTTCTCTATTTAAATGTTTATTAGTTTAGTACATACGTTAATTTTTACTTTTGATCACAAACAGAATTCCATATAGGAAAAATATAGTTCTTATATACGAAAATCAAGCATTTATGGAAATGAAACGGCCAACTTTGATTTTAGATGTTCAAACATCACTCATTGATTTGACAAAAAAGTCAATTTACGTATAAAAGTGCTTTCACCGCTCTTTTCAGTAACCAAATTATATATTTTTTAAATTGTTATAAATGTATGTAATTAAATGTTTAATGCAATATTTTTATATTTTGTATAATATACGATTTTAATGATTCTCATATGTTCATAATTTGTGATTATATGTAGACTAATTTTTTATAAAAGCAGTTTTCGAATGTTGCAGCGAGAGTAGCGTTGAAACGTTAAACGAAGTTAACGCCTAATATAGATTTTTCTTCTACTGAAGCTGAGCATACTTTAAGCACGTTTCTGTGCAACACATTGCCGTATTGATGGGCAAAGGTTGTTTATCTCGTGCTGAATTGGGCAAAAAAAGAGGCTCCTCCCGCTCAACCCAAAAATATAAAACTTTCTATTCCTCTTCGATTTTTTGGGTAATACCTCGCCTTTCAAATCATTTTTAGCCATTTTGATTTGGTCGAAAACAAAAAAATTTCAAACTATCTCACTGCAAGTGACCGGCAAGGAGAGAAGCCACACCTGGGTGTGGGAGGGGGTTAGAGGGTATGCGCCCCTGAGAGACCAAAATACCCAACCCAGAAACCAAAATACCCCCCCTCAAAATTCAATTTTTAAATTTTTTTTCGTTTTTTCGCAATTTTTTGATGCCAATCGATATTGCTCGATGAGAAACGTTGAAAAATTGTGTTTTTCGCCATACCATCCTTTTTATGGCCATTTTTTGGCCTTTGAAAAATCTTGCACCCCCCAGAATTTTGGTGCTGCCCACGTATGGAGATAACCATGTATGCACAGCATGGCCGGCCTGAGCGCGCCAACCAGTTTTTTCTGGGCACGTAGGTTAATTCACAGTTTCTAGTCAAATTCGAACACTTTTTGTAGACGATTGATCATTTTCACCCATTTTTGGCCGTCATTCAGCCTTATTCAACAAATATTTTTGACCAATCGGATTGAGAGGGGCAGTCACCTCCTCCCGCCCCTTAAATCCACCTCTGATTATAATTCAGTTACAAAATTGAATTATTAAAATCAAACCCGAGAAAGATATTCGATTTGCGTTAAAAAAGCGGATTACGCGAATCCAGTAAAAATGATGTTGCGTACAAAATATATAGAAAAGAAATAAATAACATCGTAGTAAATGCATCAAACCTGACTCCAGCACATATTGTAAGTGAATGCTTAACAAACTCAGGCCACATATCTGCATAGGCCACTTTGTGCCGAATTTCTAGGATTGAGGCCACATTTTTAATAAAAACTCAGAAAAAAATAAAATTGTAAAGGAAATAAAAACTAGGCAAGCCGTAAAAACGGTAGTTTTTAAACGGTGAAAAAGGGACAAAAAGGAATTTCTAAACCGAATATCGGAATTACCATCGCTCAAGGGTTAGTCAGGCAAGTATTGCGCCGGCAATTTCGGGCCGACGAAACGTTTTTGATATCATTTTTGAGGACAAAGCAGTTATGTCGAAATTTTTCCGGCGCTTCGCACCAGATTAATACGTTCATGTGCTTTTTACTCAAAAAAACGCCCGAAATTGATTAATTTCTATGTTTTTTAGTGCTAAAAGCGATATAATAATACATAGTCAGCCCGAAATTCTGGGGAGCCTGGGTGGTGTAAAACTGGCAAAAATTCCAAAAAAAAACATGCCAAAAAATTTTAAATCTGGGAGGTCTATCGCTTTTTGGGGATGTCTACCGCAGTGGCGTAGCAGGGGACTAGGGGGACTAGTCCCCCAAAATTTTGGAAGTATAAATATTTTTCACAAGGGTCCCTCAAAGGGAAAAATTGGAGATCCTCAATGCGTATCTGAAAGACCGCTAGAATAAATTTTAGCACATTTTTGAGCTGATAAAGCCAAATTTTGGGCGCTTCGCGCCTTATTTATTTATAAATAACATGTTTGTTTAATATAATTGAAATAAGATTTTTTTACTTTTTTCCTCCTTTATATGTATATCTCGTTGAGAAAAGCTCAAAAACACTATTATTTTCGCCTATCCGTAAGTAGTTGTAGAAATATCAAAGTTTAAAATTTTTTGCCCTCCTCCAAAAAAACCCGATGGCCAGCTAGGCCACAGGTCTACCGGATTCTCGGGGTCTAATCCTAATCCCACCACTCCCAAGTGTGGAAATTAAGCTGTCAAAATGGACTAAAAATGCTTTCAAAATGCGGTATTGCCACGAAAAGGCGTTTCATAGGTTATTTTGACCATTTTTAACGGCTCGAAATTTTCTTGTGGGGGCATATTTGCACAGCATGGGAATTCTGGTGGGGGTTGAAATTTTAAAGTGCCTTTTTAGGCCTAAAAATAGCGGGTACGCGTCACAAACATCATTTTCGACGTTTCCGACGATACTCGATTTTTCTAGAGCATAGAAATCAAAAAAATTTCGGAAAAAATCGAAAAAGTTGAATAACATGAGTATACGGCTCAAAGCGCCGAAAATTTGACACTTGCGGGCAAATAGATAGTAGCTAAAAACGCTTAAAAACACTTTTTCAGCGAAATTTCAGAAAATATTGGAAACGGAATTTCAGAAAGTTCTTGGAAATTCTTGAAAAAGTTAAGGGGGGGGTGAAAAAATGGAAAAATTCCAGACCCCCAGATCATGCATGGTGAGGGGTCCCCGGCCATTCTTAGGGGAAAGCGGGTAAAAGACCTCCAAGTTTTGAGTGAAAATCGGCCAAAATTACCTCAAAATGGCCGAAAAATTCAACTTTATTCAAACATTCGAGGAGGAGGGTCAAATCTGACTTTGGGAAGATGGGGGCAAGACAAAGTTTAAACGGGGATCTTTTAGTCAACCCTGAACCTATTTCACCTGTGCCTTTGATGCATAATTTACGTTATAATTATCTAATAAACACGTAAGGCACGTATACGCATATCGAGTAAAACTTTCTCATTCATTCCAACTTATTCGTTCATATAATCATCAAATTGATGCATTCATTCATTATTCACGCAATCATTCATTCATACTTTGTGTATTTTTATATACCCCTGCGTACTTCTTCTCATTTCACTTAGACTCTTGAGCCGCGTAAAACCCGTGATTCCTCATAATATAATTTTGTGTACTTTTTTATGTACAAGTGTACCAGGGATAAGCCGGTTAACTGGAACCGGAACCGGCTAGAACCGATCATTTTTCGGAACCGGAACCGATTTCTGGATTTTCTCAGAACCGGAACCGGAAGCGATTTTTTTGGAGTCGGTTATCGCTTTTCTAAAAGTAGAGTTAAAAATCGAACTTCATAAAATTTAGTGAAGGCATGCAAGCAGCAATTCAAGCTTTTATTACCCAAAAGCTTACAGATTAAAACTTAGCATGCAAATTTTGTTACGGGTACGTTATATTCTAAAAATAACAGTCGTTCTGCTTTTTCGCCATGTAGCCTGTTTCTGAGAGAGTCGTAAATGATTCCAGTGCCACTGAACAGCTGTTCCGATGGGACGCTTGTAGCCAGGGGCGGATTTAGGGGAGGGGGCCGCCGCCCCCCATTGGCCTCGAGAATTGTGCGCAAAATTAAGGGTTTTTGCGCGATTTTTAGCGATTTTCGGGTTAAAACGGCTAATTTTTCCGCCCAAGTCAGGGTTGCGCCTGGGGGTACCGCTACCCCCCCTTAGGAAGATCCTGGATCACTGCTTGTAGCTGGAGCTGCAAGATACTGCTTAAATATAGACGCGAAAATGATAAAATATTTTATTCAAGAAACACATAGATAATATTCATTTATTTATAAATAAATTCTCAACTTGACTTAAAACTTGTTTGAACGAGCAGTTGCCAGATTGAAACGACTTACTGAATAATTTATCTTTCGATTTTATCGTCACATGTTACCGTGGAGTCAGGCTATCAAAAGCGTACATACTTTAACACAGGAACCGAGAACCGGGACCGGAACCGACGGTTCTCTAGTTGAAGAACCGGAACCGGCGGTTCCAACTTACGCAAGAACCGGAACTTAAATTATTGTTTTTCAAGAACCGGAACCGGCGGTTCCAACTTACGCAAGAACCGGAACCGAAGTTCTTGTTTTTCAAGAACCGGAACCGGAACCGGCGCTTCCAACTTACGCAACAACCGGAACCGGAACCGAAGTTCTTGTTTTTCAAGAACCGGAACCAGCGGTTCCAACTTACGCAAACCGGAACCAAAACCGAAGTTCTCGTTTTTCGAGAACCGGAACCGGGACCGAATTTTTGAAAAACCTGGAACCGGAACATCCCTAACGTGTACTATTTCTCGCGTCTTTTTCTTTCTTTTATCATAACAGCATGCCTCACTTATTTACCTTTTATTAATTATTTATTTATTTATTTATTTTTCTTCTACTATCTCTTTTTTTCCGTTTTTTAATTATATTGATGACTTTCTATTATTCCATTCATTTCTTGCGTTCGTTTCACCTTAAAATGCTTCCGAAGGTCGTTGATCGTAATGTGACCTTTTCGATCGTAGTCCAATTCGTTGAATCGTTTAATGGCTGCCTGCTTTTCTTGGCTGCTCAAGTGCAAAGGCGCGTCTTCCAAGGCCCTTTGCTTGGCCGAAGATGCCCATTTCGTGGTCCAAAATTTTTGGCAAGCGCGAGCTGGCGCTTAAATCCGATTATTTTTTGAAAGTTGAGATTTCGAAATTAAAATATTTGAATTTGAGATGAAACTAAAAATTGAAATTCGTACTCAAATTTGAAGAAAGATCTTTGAAATCCGGGGAGGGCGGTAGTCGGGCATTTTTCGGGTAAAAATAAGCCAAAAAAGGCTCGAAAAGTCAATTTTCTTCAATAATTTTCGAGAGGGGGTTTAAAAATTTTCAATTTTTGTCAAGAATGGCCGAATCTGGATGAAGGCTTCCTAGTGTTCCGTTGAGGCGTACACTGGACATATATGCAGTGGGCGTAACCAGACGGGGGGAAGCGGGCCCCCTCCCCTCGAAATTACAAAAAAATTTATTTTTCCCAAGGGTCCCCCAGAAGTAAAAATTAAAAATTGACGAAGTCTACTAAAAGAACGAACAAAATACGCTTTCAGCACTTTTTAAGCTACGTACTTTCTGAACTTAAAATATTATACATATTTCTTACCTCAGAAGACCAGACTTCATTTAGAAATAGCAAATGTGTCAAAAAGTTTGGCGCTTCGCGCCGATTTCCTCATTTCTTGCATTAGTTTCCTGTATAAAACTGCAAAATTATTGAAAAGACAATGATTTCGGAATAATTGCGAGTCAAGCTGGAACTTGATATTGAGAATGTAGTCATACAGATGGATTAAGCGATAGGATTTTTATAATCAAGCCTGAAATCAAGCGAAAAAATTTCCGATTTTTCAAAGTTTCGTTAACGATCAAAAATGCCATTTTTTCGCGTATGTCCTAATGGTTCTCAAGATGTAGGAATCAAAAATTTCGGACCTCCCACAAATAAAATCCTGGTTCAGCTCCACATATATAGCGCTCGCCATGAAATCTGACGCACTATAATCGTCAGATTTATATTAGATTATGCGCCGCGAGCGCCGCATTTCGTCTATAATGCGCTATCATCTCTTTTTTATTATTACAGGATATTCATCTGTATCATGCGTTAATCTGGCGATGCGGACGGCGCAATTCAGCCACGAATAGTGCCAACGAAGGCAAGCGCGTACGTGAATGCCAGAAGCGCACAGGTGAATGCCGTTCTGAATTCAGGCGAGTGCGCGCACGTGAATGCCGTTCTATATACAGGCACGTGCGCGCTCCCGACATTCACATGCGCGCTTCCTCCTGTTGGCGCTATTACATAGCTAAATTGCACCGTCTGCATCGCCAGATTAACGGCATGATAAAGATAAACATCGTATAATAATAAGAAAGAGATGATAGCGCATTGTAGACCAAATGCGGCGCTCGCGACGCATCATCTAATATAAATCTGACGATTATAGTGCGTCATGTTTCATGGCGAGCACTGTACGTATGTACTTGGTAAAGTCACCAAAGACCTTACTAAAACAGCAAAGATTGGTGTAAATGCAAAAATACTAATTTTTCGGGTTTTCACCAGAAAATTGGAAATCCTATTGGTATACATACGTAGTACCAGTGATCGTACGGGGACCCGACCCGAAAAAACCCGGCCTAAACCCCGACCCCGACCACTGACCGGGGGCATGATTTTTCGAATCGGGGTTGAACCTTTTTTCGGGGGTGAAATAGCATTTTATTTCTTGGTACATGGAAGAATTACACTCGCGATATTTCATAAAAAGTACGCCTGGTCGCCATGTTGTTAAGACGTACATACATGTTCGCATATTTTCCATTATGAAGTGCGCCGAAATTGCTGCGGTATCACAGGCGTAGCCGGGGGGAATGAAGGCACATGCCCCCCGAGATTTTTCAAAAATTATGTTGATTTTTCTGGCGCAATGAATCCAGAACATTGAGTTTAAAAAGGCACAAGCGTCAAAATTTTCCGGCGCTTCGCGCCGAGTCATTATCACACCTGGGCGTGGGGGGTTTGGGGGGTATGCACCCCCAAGAAACCAAAATAACCCCAGAAATCAAAATACCCCCCAGAATTCAATTTTTGAAATTTTTTCGTTTTTTCGCAATTTTTTGATGCCAATGGATAGTGCTTGATGGAGAAACGTCGAAAAATGGTGTTTTTATCGCCATACCACCATTTTTAAGGCCATTTTTCGACCTTCGAAAAAATCTTGCACCCCCAGAATTTTCTTGCTGCCCACGTATGATCATTATTATTTATTGTTATACAGATCCAATGAATTTAAAAGCTTGAATCTGTTAAAATAATCCAGCACTTCGCAGTATTTTAGTGATTTAATGCACTATTAGTTCATTGAATGAAACTGCACATGCTTGTTGAACATAATAGTAAAAGTGCGAAAATGTTTGCGTACCAATTTATCTATTCTCTGCTTTGTTTATCTTTCTTTACAAGGACACATAATTCTATTTTAAATGAAAGAAAAGGCCAAATTTTCTTGTGTTTTTGCGTATTTTCTGTTTTCTGAACTAGTTAATAAAGAAGGCCATAAATGGGCCTGAAAATGGTAAGAACAAAATTCTCATTGATACATCGTTCAATGACTTATTGGTTGCGACCCGTTGCGCTACATACTTAGCAGAGGTCGAAAAACGCATTTCAGCAAAGAAGTTTGGTGCAGTGTAGGTGTTCATCAATTTTAAGTTTTTTTTTGGACTCAATTACGAACCGAGATTTTGCCAATTTGCGAAAATTTTAACTTTACTAATTAAAAATTAGAGTGCTTTTTTTACAAAATTTTCGGGGGTTCTGCTCTGGACCTCGCTGGGAGCGCTTGAGCGCGCCACCCAGACCCCCTGCCGTACAATCTCGTTTTACATGTCAATTAGTTTATCTGTTCTGTATGTTTTAAGCGGTTTAAATTGAGTTTAAAGAGTAAAAACGTCAAAGTTTTCCTGCGCTTAGCACCGCCGATTATTGTCTTAAAGCCCGAAACATACTTCACGCGATTCGCGCCGCAGAGGGGTTTGCGGCTACAGTATACCCAAAAATGTAACGTCATGGCGCGAAACTGGCGCGGCGAAATTCATCTGCCGCTTCGCGTCACCTAGGCATACTTCACGCGGCGCAGTCGCCGCGCGGCAAGAAAAAATGGCGCCAACTGGGCGACCCTTCGCCGCTTCGCTGCCGCTTCGCTCGATGTTGGCATACTCCGCGCGAATTGCCGCAATAATAGCGCGTTGATTTCTTTAATAATCGATTTTTTTAAAATCGGCGAAAGCTCATTTAAATTCATTTATGCATTTACAATGTAGGTTACCATGTTAGGACACCATGTACATATGTATGTAGGCCCGTATCCGAGGAGCCCCCCCCCGAAATGGGAAAAATTTTTGTTTTTCCCAAGGGTCACCCAAAGGGGAAAAATTAAAAATTGGCGAAGTGCGTCTAAAACACCGCCAAAACAGGTTTTTAGCGTACTTTTGAGCAAGTAAACTATTGTTTATATATAGTTTTGTCTTCTAAACCGCTAAAAATCGTTCAAATTTGACTTAGACATAGAGAGCATGTCAATTTGTTTCCAGCGCTGTGCGCCGGATTCATTGTTCAGCTATAGTTTTTGCCTTCTAGCTCACTCAAAAACAGCTCAAATTTGAGGTTTGACATGGGAAACATGAAATTTTTCCGGCGCTTCGCGCCGTAATTTATTGTTTATATACGTTTTTTGTCTTCTAATTCGCTCAAAACCGCTCAAATTCGAACTTGACATGCAGAATATGTCAATTATTCCGTCCCTTGGCGCCGAATTATTCATTATCTGCATTGTTTTTTTCTGTTAAGCAGAATGATTAAGTGCAAAGGCAAGAGATAAGAAATAATTCGTCGATTAAGTGATGAGAAATCAAGTTAAATGATAAATTTGCTGTATATCAATATGATAATAGAGTGAAAAATTTTTGAATTCTTTTGAATATTTATTCACCATCGTATAGAGCTCGCCGAGATACGCTCAAAACTGCCTTTATTTTCGCCTATCTCCTAATGGTTTTCGAGATCTCAAAAATTTTCGGCCCCCCCCCGAAATAAAATCCTGGATACGGGCCTGTATGAATGTATGTACCACTGATGTCGGCTGGTTAGCAGAATCACACGATATCATTCTGAAAGAGATGGAGGAGGAAGTTTGTTTTACACTTGCTTGTCATCTGCACAGTGCAGGAAAATTCTGCACCTCATTTATCAGTGTTGTATCGAAATCTACGATCCTAAGCTAAAAATGCGTACAGCAAAAATAAAATCACACAACCGAGTGGTCAGAAGCATTCAGGATTCATGCACCTTTATCTATACAAGAAATGACAAAACTTCCAGAATCAATGACTGAACGTCTTGCATCCTGCATGAATTTTTTAACACTATTTATTCAAAAGACAGGTATGTACGCAATAATTAAAAGCTACACAACAAATTGGAGAAAGTCCGATCAAAAACGTACAAATCCAGTACTGCCACATACGTACTTCCATGACATTTCAAAATCGACGAAGATCGTTTACGCTCACGTAGATACGTACTTCATTATAGATTCAGAGCAGATCGATACCGGCGCACCTCATTAGCATTCGCGAGGAAAGTCCAAACGTTTGGACTTCTGCGGCGCGGCGAAAAAATTCGAAAAAATGCTAAAAATAGACATTATTTGCTTCTCGCCGCGCGATGAAGTATGCCATGAAAAGCGGCAAAAAAATTGGACTTTAGCGAATTTGGTTGCGGCGCGGCGGCCGCTTGAAGTATGCCTTGGGCCGCTTGAAGTATGCCTTGAAATGCGGCGCGGCAAACTTCGCGCCTCGCCGCGCGGCGCCAGGAAGTATGCCATGGGTCAGCGCGAATTCGGCGCGGCGACCGCTGCAGCGAATTTGCGCCGTTCGCCGCGCCGCGTGAAGTATGTTTCGGGCTTTAGGGCGGTGAAATATGACTGAATTTCTTGATGCTTTGCACCACTTATGATTTCCGAACTGTTTGTCAGTAAAAAGGCGTAAATTCTATATGAAAACGGTAAAATTTCAAAATTTTCGGCGCTTCGCGCCATTGGCTCCTCTACAATCAGTGCGCCATATAAAACTGTTATGAAAAAAAGTGTGGAAGAATACGAAAAAGCGAGAGCGATTAGTGATCAAAATTGAAAGTAATGCTAAATTGCTAAAACCATGCTTGAACTTGGAATGAAAATAAAATGTTGAACATATCCAGCTTTATTAGTATGCTCTACAAACAAGTGAAGGTATCGTTTTTATCCTTTTCAAATTGGTATGTAATCATGCAATGTTAATTGTTAATCTTCAACCCCGACCCCGACAACCGGGGTTTTTCATCCCGACCCCGACCCCGATCGGGGGTGAAAATCTGACCCCGTACGATCACTGCGTAGTACTACACCAAACCAACTAAACGAGTCCGCGTCGCTTTACGAAACACATAGATTGGTAGCCAAAAGTAAATGAAATTAAATTATGTAATAAATTAAATTGATAATAAAAATTAAAAAATTAATAAATTTGACTGAATTAAATTTACTAAATTAAACTAATTTCAATTAAATTGAACTAAATTGAATTAAGCAAAATTTAACTAAACTAAACTAGGCTGTCTGAATAATATAAAAATTAAATAAAAAATTGTGAGACAAACTTGGTAAGGCTAATGAAATAGGCAACAAATGAAAAAATATTACATATGTATATACTGAGGCCAATAAATCGGAAATTAAACTAAACACAAATAATTTTTTGCCAAGATCAACGATTATCTGTATGTAAATCGATGGATCAATATATAAAGATGTAGAAAATGGCATACAGTATGACGCAAAATCCGTTTAAGAACAAAAAGTGTATAAAAAATTTACAATTAAAAAAAAACACAAAAAGCAACTAAAAGTAAATTTTAATCAACTGAAAAACCAAAGCACCGTGTAATTTTAGAAAAAAGGCTCGGAAAATAACGCAACAATCCTGTAGTGCAAATATGTATTAGTCCATTAACATAAACGTAACGGCTTAAAATTTAAAAAGAAGGTAGCCGGTCATCAAAAGGGAGTAAATAACCTATTTTCAAGCAAAGATGTAAACAGTGCATAAAAAGGCCTCGAAACCAGGGGCGGATTTAGGGAAAGGGCGGGGGGGGCGCCCCTCCCCATTTGCCCAGAATAGTGCGCAAAATTAAGGATTTTTTAGCGATTTTTAGCGATTTTTGGGTTAAAACGGCTTATTATTCCGCCCAAGTCAGGATTCCGCCCTCCCCTTAGGGGTACCGACCCCCCCCCTTTGGAAAATCCTGGATCCGCCATGCTCGAAACGCAAACTTTTGTCAAAAACAGGAAGGGATAAAAATTTTCAGTCTTTGGGGAATGGTGGGGGACGACCAACTTTTGGTCCCCATCATAGTTGGGCAGCACCTAAATTCCGAGGGGATGCTTGATTCTTCAAAGGTCAAAAAATGGTAGTATGACAAACAACATTATTTTTCAACGTTTCTCATCGGGCACTATCTATTGGCATCAAAAAATTGAGGAAAAAAGCGAAAAAAATTCCGAAAATTTAAATCTTGGGGGGGTATTTTGATTTCTGAGGGGGTATTGGACCTTCTGTGACGTGCATACCCTCCCCCAAATCCCACCATGCCCACGCGTGATTCTCACTCATTTGCCTAATATGACGTCACATCACGCGACTATATTTTGTTTGATTTGTTTCGATTTTTTGATTTTGTCCGAAAGTTTTGTACGTTTTCATGCCCCAGAAAGATCATATATAGGGCATCGTAAGAAACGCTGAAAATGATGTTTTTGACGCGTATCTACCATTTTTGGACCCAAAAATGCACTTTATAAGGTCAAAGGGAAGGCGGAGGGCCTGACCTTCTGAAATGGGAAAAAATTGTGTTTCTCCCAAGGGTCACCCAAAGTAAAAAAATTAAAAGTTGGCGAAGTGCATCTGAAACACCGCCAAAACAGGTGTTTATAAAACTTTTGAGCTAGTAAACTCAAAATTATCCGGCGCTTCGCGCCGGATTTATTGTTTATGTATAGTTTTGCCTTTCCTTTGAAAAACACAATGATTAATTAGAGAGGCAGAAGATAAGAAATAATTCGTCGATTAAGTGATGAAAAATCAACTTAAATGATAAATTTGCTATATATCAATATGAAATAAAGTGGAAATTTTTTTTAATTTTTTGTTGAAATTTTCCTTCACCGAGATACGCTCAAAACTGCCTTTATTTTCGCCCATCTCTTAATGGTTCTCGAGATGTCTGGCCTCAGAAATTTTCGCCCCCCCCCCGAAATAAAATCCTGGATACGGGCCTGATGTCACCCCTCATAATTCCCATGCTGTGCATGTATGGTGGGTAAGATGCTCTATATTTCGATGATGCTCAATCTTTCTAGGGCATAAAAACACAAATTTCGAAAAAAATCCTAAAAAATTCGAATAAATTGGACAAAAAAATCAAAACATGAGTACATATATAGCTCGAAGCGCCGAAAATTTGACACTTTGAGCAGATAAATGGCTAAAAACGCTCAAAAAGCACCTTTTAAGCGATTTTCGAAAAATTTGTGGGAAGTTGGGGGGGTGAAAAAAATGTCTGAGAAGGGGAGGTGAAAATTTTCCTGAAAAGGGGGTTGAAACCTCCCCAAGATCATGTATGGATCCACCATTTTTGCACGAAAAAGTCACTTCAAAACTTCACTCCCTCCTCCTCCCCCAGAATTCTTATGCTGTGCGTGCCTAGTCGCACGTCACACACGTATTTAATACTTTTTGCTCCTTCGAATCCCATTTATATTCCTTGGCCATAATTTCGACTATTTTTGGCAGGGCTTCTTCAGCAGCGTAGGCGTTCAAAAAGGCCAGTCTCAATCTTCTGGCAACTACGTCAACCGCAGTTGCCGCGTATTCTTTCGTTGCGTAGATTATCTAAGCAAAATACCACAAATTTTTGCTACATTGCTCGCCATGAAACATGACGCACTATAATCGTCAGATTTATATTAGATAATGCGTTGCGAGCGCCGCGTTTCGTCTGTAATGCGCCATCAACTCTTTTTTATTATTAATGGATATTTATCTATATCATGCCCTTAATCTGGCTATGCGGACGGCGCAATTAAGCTGTTAATAGCGCCAACAAGAGGGAAGCGCGCACGTGAATGCCGGAAGCGCGCGACGTGAATGCCGGAAGCGCGCACGTGAATGCCGGAAGCGCGCACGTGAATGCCGGAAGCGCGCGTGAATGCCCGTTCTATATTCAGGCGAGTGGCGCACGTAAATGCCGTTCTATATAAAGGCACGTGCGCGCTTCCGGCATTCACATGCGCGCTAAATTGCGCCGTGCCTTCCGCATCGCCAGATTAACGGCATGATACCGAATAAATATCCTATAAAAATAAAGAATAGATGATAGCGCATTATAGACGGAACGCGGCGCTCGCGACGCATCATCTAATATAAACCTGACGATTATAGTGCGTCATGTTTCTTGGTGAGCACTGTAGGTACATAACGTTGTAAAATAAATTATATACCAGACATTAGAATTATGTAATCAAAATTAACAAATGCATATAAAATGATTAATTAATTAATTAATTAACAATCCAACGCAGCAAGCTACATATTAGCTGAATAATAGATAAAACTTGGAGAAAGAGATGAAGCGAGTCAGACATTTACTCGTACGTACTTCTATATTTGGCATAGCAAATCATAGCGTATACGGGCCATGGCTAAAAATTTAATTAAGCACATTTAAAGCACAAAGGCTTCTCTTTTATCTTTCAAACATTCGGCCCCCGACCATAACAAATGATGGCGGGAAAAAAAGTTTTCACCCCAGAATTTTTGATTATCCGAAAAAAATCGTAGAAAAGGTGCTGTTTTAAGTAAGCGTTTTAGCCGTCTTTTGGCCCAAAAGTGTCAAATTTCCTGCGCTTACGCCATCATTTTTTTATAAAGTTTTCTCCAATTCACTCGATTTTTAATATTTATTTCGTAATTTTTTACAAATGTTTTTCGTTTCTAGACAGAGGGAGCATCATTAAAAATTTTAAAAATTGTAGTATTAACCATACATGTAACGGCTCGAAATTTTGGGAAGGGGTTTTCGGTCATTTTTAGGGGGAGGGGTAAATGACCTCCAATTTTTGGCCAAAAAACACATAAAAACAGCCAAAAAACAACTAAAAACGGCCGAAAAAATTCAATTTTTTTTCCAAAAATAGGGAGTCGGTCATTTTCAATTTTCCGCTTTTGGCAGGAAGCCAACTTTTGGTAAGGGTTCCCCATCCCCCGTTGCATGTGGGGTATTGACGCATATTCATCGTTTTTAGACCAAAAAACCGCTTTAAGCAGACTTTATTATTTCAGCTTCGAGATAAGGCAGCTCTTCGTGCAGACGAACGCCAATTATTGGCCACCTTTTGCCGGTCAGCTTGCTGAGCTTTGCAACCGAATAAGCCCTGTCGCCGTAGGTATGGGCCAAATGATGAGCCACCTAAACGATCGGAATAAAAATTACTAAAAATAACGTGAAAAACCATCGAAATACTTCGCGCAGATTGAGGAATGAGAAAAAGGGGTTACTTCATCGATCTCTTAAGACCGAAAAGAAACGACAAAAACGTATCTCTGGGGGAAATGGGGTGGAGGAGGGGGGTTCGGACCCCCCAAAATTCAGATTTTTTGCCTTTTTGGGCTTATTCCCTCCAAAAATTGGTGCTGGTCCCCCCCCCAAAATTAATGCTGGTTCCCCTCCCCAAATAGGAGGGCCAGCCACGCGCCTGAGAAACGAAGTTTTATATTTTCAAAATTCGAATTTTCAAACAATTAGGTTGAAACTTTTTTGATAAAAAACACAAACGCGACAGTCTTAGTCAAAACCAATGGAATTTTGGGATGGAGGCGAGCGATTTTGGGCGGGATGGTCCCATACGGACATGCGCAGCATGGGAATTCTGGGGTTATGAAATTTTTAAGTGCCTTTTCCGGGTCCGAAAATGGTAGGTACGCGTCGAAAGCATCGTTTTTCGGCTTTTCGACGATGATCTATTTTTCTAAAACATAAAAAAATGAAAAATAAAAAAATCGAACAACTTTAACAAAATATCGTCAAAAAATGATTGAAAGTTTGACGCTTTTGAGCAAATAGGTTGCTAAAATTCAATTTTTTAGGGACTTCCGAAAACTACTTAAAAAAGAATTCTAGAGTTAATTTCTGGGGAAGGGGAGGGGTGAAAACTCTTTGGAAGGGAGGGGGGTGAAAATTCCCCAAATCCCCAAGATCATGCATGGTCCCACATCTCCCTGTTAAATGATGCATGCCAAACATGCCAGCTCACATCCACTTCCAGGCCGTAATCTTGAACGAGCCGCATGTACAAAAGGGGCGAGTAGTCGTGGGCGCCTTCCAGCAGCAGACCGGGGGTAACGCAAGGATTTTTGGGCTTTAAACCGCTAACCTCGATCGCCTTATCCACCGTTTCCTCGGCCATATGCCGGTACGTCGTCCATTTGCCTCCTTCGACGAATAAACCGAGGGAAAATTGTTAGGCATGTATCTCTGGGGGGAATGGGTGGGGGGGGTTCGGACGGACCCCCCCAAATTCAGATTAATCGAAATAATAGGTTTAAACGTCATTTTGTGCTATTTGTTGGCCTTTTCGAGTTTAGTCCCCCCAAAAATTGGTGCTGGTCCCCAAAAAATTGATGTTGGCCCCCCAAGAATTGGTTTTGGCCCCCCAAAAATAGGTGTTGGTCCTCCAAAAAATTGGTGTTGGTCCCCCCAAGAATTGGTGTTGGTCCCCCCAAAAATTGGTGTTGGTCCTCCAAAAAATTGGTGTTGGTCCCCCAAAAAATTGGTCTTGGTCCCCCAAAAAATTGGTGTTGGTCCCCCAAAAAATTGGTGTTGGCCCCTCCAAAATAGGACGGCCAGCTACTTGCCTGACAATTATACACCGAATAAGAGGGAGTGAAAGAATTGACGCTATGAAAATGAATTCCTTTCCGTTTCATAAAGACATAAAAGATTTGAGAAGATTAAAAGAAGATTGAACAAAATATAGCACTAAATGAGTCTTGGGTGCGAAGCGCGTCATTTTCTGCGCCAAAAAATCGCTAAAAACGCCTAAAACCTGCAAGTTTTCTACGACTTATTATTAGAAAACCAAAAATTCTTGATCGAAACCAGCAAACCCCTAGAACACACAAGAAATGTGTGTATGCTCGTGCCGGGAGCACTTTGTTCAAAAAATTGAGTCCGGGTCAAACATATTCTTGTGGGGGTTTTTTTGACCCCCCTGGAATTGCAACTGACCGCTCGCGAAATGGCTGCGACCTCCGGAATTGTCGATTCCTTGTAAAAGTTGTAAAAACTGTGCCTTTTCAAGCGTGTTTAGCCCATTTTCGGCTCAAAAATCTCAAATTTTCGGGCGCTCCGCGCCATACTCACATTTTTTGACCATATTCTGTTGGATTTACTCAATTTTTTCAAATTTTTTCGAATTTTTTTAAACATTTTTACGTTCTATAAAAAAGAGTATTGCCTAAAACGTCAAAAAACAGTATCTTCGACATGTACCCATCATTTTTTAGTCCAGACAGCACTTCTTAAAAAATTTTTGGGCCCGACCCCCGAAATTCCCATGCTGTATATACATGTATGGTACTAACGAGCAACATTTTCAAAAATCATGATTGAAAATGGCTAAAATCGTCAAAAAATACGTAATTCTCTATAGCGCCCAACTATTTTTTGAATACACGAGGCAGCCCCCTCCTGTAGATCTACCCCTGGCTACAACACAGGACATCGACATAAGTTTTAAGATGGCAATGCAAGTCAAATAAAAACGACGTCCTATCTTACAAGATACATAGACCTGAAAATTTGTAGATACTGCCAGATGATCAAATTTCGCGGCAAGAAGGGAAATTTTCGCCCAAAAATTAATGGAATATCTAAACCTTTTTGAAATCGGTGGGAAAAGACGGCAAAAGTGTTGCAGGCCCATGCATCTTTTAGTTGAATATGGGAATTTGGAGGGCAGGCACGTAATTCTGGGGGAAATGGGGGCCGGACCCCCAAAATTCGGAAAAATCGGAAAAATAGGACTTTTTAAAGCTTATTTTGTGCCATTTTTATCCTTTTTGGACTTAGTCCCCCAGAATTGGCGTTGACCCCTCCCCCAAAACAGGACGGCCAGCTACGTGCCTGTTGGGATAGAAACCGAAATCTATTTCTGATTTGCCTTTTTTGGGCTCAAAAATGGTGGGTGCGAGTCAAAACATCATTTTTTGGCAGTTCTGACAATTTCTGCGAGGGAGGTGCGAACCTTCCTTGGGTTTAAAATCCCCAAACCACCCAAAATCTGTACGCGTGCTATTATTACTAGATACTCACCAGCAGACAAGCACGGTATGGGAATTCTGGTGGAGGGGGGTGAAATTCTAAAGTGTCTTTGTTGGGTCTAACAATAGTGGGTTAGCGTCAAAAACATCGTTTTTCGGCGTTTCCCTTTATGCTCTATCTTTTTGAGCATAAAAAACCGAAAAATTCGACAAAAAAATAAGAAAAGGTCAAACGAATTGACAAAATGCAATTAAACCATGAGTGTATGGCGCGAAGCGCCGAGAATTTGATACTTTCGAGCAACTAACACGCCTAAAAGCACCTTTTCTGCGAAGTTTCATGAAATTTTTGAAAACTTTCATAAAATCACCAATTTTGCATAGGGGATTTTCTGGGGGTGGGGGTGAAAACCCACCAAGACCTATCCTCCAGATCATGTATGCTCAACATAGGTGGGCAGCACCGAAATTCTAGGGGAGGGGTTAAAATTTTTAAAAGGTCAAAAAATGGTCTTAAAAGCGGTCGTATGACGAAAAAACACCATTTTTCGACGTTTCTCATCGAGCACTATCCAATGGCATCGAAAAATCG
The DNA here is from genome assembly GCA_036768485.1 of Mermis nigrescens. Taxonomy (NCBI): domain Eukaryota; kingdom Metazoa; phylum Nematoda; class Enoplea; order Mermithida; family Mermithidae; genus Mermis; species Mermis nigrescens. The sequence goes on from JAVLUZ010000671.1 coordinate 374,206, forward strand.
CTAAAAAACAGAAAAAATTCCAAAATTTGAATTCTGGGGGGTAGTTCAACTTCTGGGGGTGCATACCCCCAAACCCCCACGCCCATGTGTGATGCTCACCAGCAACGGTAATCAGATTCGAATCGCTGACCAAAATGATGTGGTTTCGTGCCAAAGAAGCAGTATCGGTTTTTTTCGGATCGCGTACCAATGGCCTAAGGCCGGCCCAGGCACTCAATACATCGCCTCTTCGAACTGTTAGTTAAATTTCTCCATTAATTAATTAAAAATGCATGTGCATACATATAACGACATGGTTTAAAAGAAAATAATGAAACTTTAATTCAAAAAGACAACAGTGTTCTTTTGTGCAAGGTCCGTTTGTACATGCACAAAGATAGTCCCCAAAAGTCTTTGTACATTTAGGACATGCAAATTTTTGTGTACTATAATATAGTACAGTAGGGATTTTAGTGTGGTAAAACAGGGTTTTCGATCTTTGGTAGTGTATTTTAGCTAATCTCTGGGTTGCTGACGCCAAAAATTACTAAAAATTGTTTCAGAACGGCGCAAAGCGCGGAAACATTTGACATTTTTCCATTCTAATTGCAAATTCTGCCATTTAAAAGATATATAGGACAAACAATTACTCATTTCGGCGCATAGCGCGGAAAATTTCTGGAAATTTTACACCTTTTTACACTTTTTGTCTTCCCAAAAATCTTTGTACATTATGTACACACAAATTTTTAAGTATTATAATATAGTACAGTAGCGATTTTAGTGTGGTAAAAACAGAGTTGTTCGACTTTTGGTAGTGTATTTCAGGCTGATTTCTGGGTCTCTAAGAGCACAAATCGCTAAGAATCGTCTTAAAACGGCGCGAAGCGCCAAAAAATTTGACATCTTCCCTTTTGAAATGCAATTTCTGTCATTATATAGATATATAGAACATCCGATTACTCATTTCGGCGCGAAGCGCCGAAAATTTTTGCGAATTTCAGACCTTTTTTGCAATTTTTGTCTTCCCAAAAATCTTTGTTTATGTACGAGGACGGTCTTGAAAAGTCTTAGTACATCGGGAAAAATATTTGCCGAGTACAAAAAAACACTGAAAGACAATGAACCTGTGAGAAATGGCTGAAAAAACGAAACGAGAGTTCGGCATAGCGAAATTAAAAAATTAAGGCTAGAATTAACTTATTTTTGACCACAAATTATTGAAGGTCATTTACCCCCTAAAAATGGCCGGGGCGGGGACCATACATACATGATCTTCCGGGAGGTTTTAACCCTCCCTCCAAACCCAGAAAAATTTTTCGCTCGCCTGGAATTCGCGATTTTTCGAAAGTTTCCGAAAATGTCCTGAAAATTCGTAGGAATGGTGTTTTTTCAAAGCGATTTTAGTCATCCGTTTGCTCCAAAGTGCCAGATTTTTGGCGCTTCGCGCCATTTATTCATGTTTCGACTATATTTCGTTAAATTTAATCGACTTTTTTTGGTTTTTTTCGACTTTTAGAAAGGTTTTTATGCTTCAGAAAGATAGAGCATCGCCAGAAACGCTGAAAAATGATGTTTTAAAAGCGAACCCACCATTTTTTGGGCCCAAGAAAGAGATTTTAATATTTCAACCCCCTAGCCCAGAATTCTTATGCTGTGCATGCCTGCCGTGACGGGGACCCCTACGAAAAACTTCGAGCCGTTGCATGCATGGATTCACCCAGGCCCGTATCCAGGATTTGGCCAAGGAAAGGCGGGGGCGGACCCCACATACATCCGTCTTCATCTCTGAAAATTCATCGGGATAGCTCGTAAAAACTGCATTTTTCGACGTTTTCCGACATGCTCTGTCCATTAAGATCATAAAATTCAAACTTTTCGTGAAAATTTGTTTCTTACTCAAAATGCTATGAAAAAGTGTCGTTTTTTGGTCGCGCTTGAGTCAAAATTATGGACAGTACTTCATATCAGGCGCGAAGCGCCGAAAATCCGAAGATTTTACCTCGAAGACAGGCAATTTTTCCATCTTTCCATGCATACCTATCAAAATTTTTTCCGGCTAAGGGAAGGGGTGGGCGCCCCCTCCCGTCACTCCCCTGAATAAGGCCCTGGATTCACCAACTACTTATATAGCCGATAGTTCCAATCTATTAGTTAGAATTAAGAAGCAAGCTCGGAAATTTTTTTTCGATCTTTCTCGAAAATATTCAACATTCGATGAAAATTAGCCATTTTCTCGATTTTTAACCAAAAAATGCTTTCTTTTTATCAATAATATTCGGCACTTTTGCATATAGATATTGAGCCAAAATTCGGTTATTTTAAGAGTAACCGGCTCACTGTTCAACTACCCCAGCAGCTACGGAATATGGCGCGGTTTCAGTATTGAAAAACTGAAATAAAAATTGAAAAAAAAACAAAAAACAAACAAACAAAAAACGTAAAAAGCAAATCACCCGTAATATCTTTGGCTAGATAATTCCTAACTTCTCCCAAAATGAATTCAATATCGCGTTCAGCGGGCGCCGGATGATGCGTCACTTCGCATGGCGAATCAGTGGTTCCTTAGTTACAAGAGATTTCATTCGAAAATTTGAAAAAATAAAATAAAACATAAAAAATTTGAGAAAAATAAAAAATGGAAAATAATTTTAAGCCATCGTCGAAAATATGAGGTCGTGCAGAATCACGAGACAGATGATTGCATAACTAGACCATTTGAAATTAGAGAAGAATTGTTTGATGCACAAGGCAAAAACAAAGACAAATATGTATGTATGTATTGTTTTTTGCAAAAAGTACTGGAAAAATTGAAAATCAAAAATGATCGAACACGCCCCCAGAAAAATTTTCATCTTAGCCCAGAAAAGGTGCTCCTCGAAGCGTTTTTAGCCATCTATTTCCTCAAAAGTGTCAAATGTTGGCGCTTCGCGCCATGTACTCTTGTTTTGATTTGACTATATTTGTTCAACTTGTACGATTGTTGAAATTTTTTGTTTTTATGCGCTCTTCACGCCAAAAAACAATGTTTTCGACGCGTACCTACCATTTTTGGGCCCAAAAAAGACATTAAACAAATAATTTTGGCTTCATGTAAATTAAGCCGCATTGAATTATCTCTTTTTGTTGAAGAGTTACACCATTGTAAACATAGCTTATTTCGGCGAAAAATCTGCAAAAAAAAGGTAAGAAAACGACTTCTGCTTAATTTAGTGTGAAGCAAGAGCAGCTTGAGCAGCGTAATTGAAACTTTAACGCTTTTTTTGTAAGGTAATAGGCTCTCGGTAAAAGCAAACCGCATTTAATTTGGTCAAGTATTAGAGAAATTATAGGCATCAATATGCCATTCGTTTTTTGAGCCACCCTGTATAATGCAAACAACACAAAAATGCTAAATAAATAACTTAATGAAAGACGTACAGTTCTCCATACGAAATTTGAACGATAAACAATCGATTGAGTTTATTTAGGAACACTCTTTCACGACCTAATTGCCGGAGACCTAAAGAGTATCCTGACATGCTTTACTTTAAGAAAACGCGACCTAAACGCTTAGGTCGGTTTGTTTCCGACTTAGCGCGCGTTCTTAAATAGACGCGTGATAATAAAGCGCGTATCCGCATAATGTACACAATATCATATGCATATGAATTGCACGAGTATAATCAATAATTATATGCTCTACGCGCGCTGAGTCGTACGGTCTGGCACGTATCCCTGGGTGGAAATGGGGGAGTTCGGACCCCCCCCAATTCAGAAAAAAAATAGGACTTTTCATTTGTGGTATTTTTGGCTTTTTCGGGCTTAGTCCCCCAAAACTTGGTGTTGTCCCCCCTCAAATAGGAAAGCCAGCTATGTACGTGCCTGCGTGCGGTCCAACCTAAGCGTTTAGGTTGCGTTTTCTTGAAAGTAACCAGCGCTTCGCGTTTATTGCTCAAATTTAGTGGAGAGCACTGTACTTACCGTACAGCCCGTACATAATTGGCAATCTTTAATTTTGTTGCACGGGCCAAATTTTTAGGCTGGCCATAGTACAAATAATCCACATAGCTTTAGAGCCATGTTTAGAGACAAAAGTAGAAAAAGGTAGAAAAAACTCAACTTTCAGCATTTTTACTAGAATTTCTTAATACGTAAAAAAATCGTGGAAAATATAATTTGTAATATATTTTATAGGTATACTATTTATGTATAATAGTATAATTTATTTATGTAATAGTATAATGTTAATAGTAATAAAAAGTAATATGTTTAACAGTAGTATTTATAATATTTATGTAATATTTATAATAGTTATCGATTTATGATATTTATGAGTCTATAATATATATGCAAACGTATAATTTGCCATACTATAGAAACGAAAATGCAGAGTTGAGTGTCAAAATCGAAAAATCCTGAAGCCGGTCAATTTAGAGAAATTTTTCAGCCAAGCACTTAAGAGGCAGTCAGATACAAAAGAATTAATAAACACGATTAATCAATTAACTACATAAAATGATAATTAGTTACAGTTGTCGCCATGAAAGAGGACGCGCTATCACCCTCAGAATTATAATAGATGGTGCGTCGTGAGCGCCGCGTTTCGTCCATCATGCCCTATTATCTCTTTTTTATTATTATACGCCATTAATCTGTATCATCCTGTTAATCTGGCGATGCGGACAGCGCAATTTAGCTATTAATAGCTCCAACAAGAAGGAAGCACGCACAAGAATGCTGGAAGCGCGCAAGTGAATGCTGGAAACGCACACGTGAATGTCATTCTATATTTAGGCGAGTCATGAATAAAATCAATATTTTTGCAAGCCGGCGACGGACGATGAAGAATTTTGCAGAAAGGTACGCAATACAGAGCGATGTACGCAGCACTGATTGAGGAGTTTTTGAACATTTCGAATTGATTTATAAAAAAACCCTAAAAATGCTATTGAAGTTTTTTTATATGATTTACTATATAAATAATAATTAATAGACAGTGCTCGGCTTGCAAAAATATTGATTTTATTGTTGGCTCGCCTAAATATAGAACGACATTCATGTGCGCGCTTCCTTCTTGTTGGCGCTATTAAAAATTGCGCCGTCTGCATCGTCAGATTAACGGGATGATACAGATTAATAATGTATAATAATAAAAAACAGATGATAGCGAATGATGGACGAAACGCGGCGCTCGCGACGCACCATCTATTATAATTCTGAGGGTGATAGCGCGTCATCTTTCATGATGACCACTGTAATACAAAATTGATAAAAATGACCAAAATATACCATGCTCTTAAGGCATACGTTTTATGTTTAATAGCTTTTACACGGTACATTACTTTCGTATAATTTTAGAACGAATAATAAACCGAAAAATAAACGTATTACAGTAAGAAAATAACCTGCTATAGTCATATTTTCCCAAGGTAGAAAAAATATCACACGTCCGTCACTCGTATTAGGGTCCAAAAGTCCAGTCTGAGACGGGCTAAAACATTATGAATAATTATAAATTTGAACGAAAAACGCATATTAAACATTAATCTACAAGATTATTCCACAGAAAAAACACAAAAAAATAAAAGAAAAAATAATAAAAATACAGCACAACAGCAAAAATAAAAAATCCCTCAGATCTATTCAGCACACGTAACACATAATAAACAAAAGCCAGGAAAGCCTCGAATTTCGATTTGTACACCATCTCTGAATACGTATTCGCTCGGCCTTCTTCTATGCTAAACCTTATTTTCTCCGCGATTTTTTTCACCAAAAAGTGCATATTTTTCCTTTTCCTATGAAAACACCAAAAAACCGCAAATTCAAAAAAGAGCTGGTTTGGGCTGAATCCAGATGGTTCGAATATGCATCTCAAAGTGAAAATAAATAAAAAATAAAACAAAAATTAATTACTATAAAAACATAAAAAACATAAGAAATAAATAACAGCGATAAAGGCCGAGAATAAAAATTTAAAAAATATTAAAAAGGCAATGTTTTGACTTAAGTATACATTGCATATATACTGTGAAAAATTGTAATCATTTTATTGTCACCGTAATAAAAAAAATTATTTTGCACTATGCTAATCTTTCGCGATCTTTATGGCCCATTAAAATTATAAAAGTTCGACAAATGTAAAATTACAGACTTAAATACATAATTAATTTATTAATCAAAATCGACTTGTAGTCATTTTACATTTCCAGATAATAAAGGCTGAGTGAAAAGCGAATAACGCATTAAAAAAGCGAGCCCGTACACTAAATGTTTCAAAAAATCAAAAATATAAAACTGGTGTTAAACTGAATATTACTGATAAATTGATTAAGTCAATTTATGTATTTATGTACATATTTATTTATTTATATTTATTTATATGTATTTTTTCAATTCATTTATTTAATATTTATTTATTTATTTTTTAACATTACTGATAAATTATTTATTTTATTGATTTATGTACCTATAATATCCAGGGAGTACGATATGAACGCCTTGAGAAGGCACGACCAATTTTTGGCTATTGGGGTCATCCATCATTCTAATTTGATCGCAAAAGGCACCGGTTGCATTAATTACCGACTTTGCCCTAATATCCCATTCTTTGCCTTGAAAATTTGCAGTATATAGCGGAATCGTTTAAAAAATGCTTAAAAAACTGAAAATGAAGCAAAAAAAGGTTAAAAAAGCCTAATTATCATTGCATCGTACATAAAAAACTAAAATTTCATGAGCTGACGTAATTTTACAAATTAATGAGATACGGTAGAAATTTTCCAACTTCGAAATTTGAAAAACGACTAAAATTTGATGTTTCGAATTTGTTCTTCTGAATTTTCAGAGAAATACGACTAATCATAAAATCGAGCATACTGTTAGTAAGCCGAAATTTAAAGTGGAGGGATACGATAATAATACTCTCCTTTCTTTCACAAACTGATCAGTTTTGTTCTTTCTGGTCAAATATTTATATTTTCCATGTATTTGTTACTTATGTTTATTGTGTTTAGCTTACTGTAGCCCGAGATGGGTAAGTATGATACATGCACAGCATGGGAATTCTGGGGAGGGAGAATTATAAAGCGCCTTTTTGGGCCCAAAAAGGGTAGGTAGGCGTCAAATACATTGTTTTTCAGCGTTTCTGACGATGCTCCATCTTCCTAGAGCATAAAAACATGAAAAATTTCGAAGAAAAATCCAAAAAAATCGGAACAGATTGAACAAAATATAGGCAAAACATGAGTATAATGGCGCGAAGCGCCGAAAATTTAGCACTTTTGAGCAAATAGATAGCTTAAAACACTTTAAAAAGATTATTTTCTACAATTTTTTAGAAAAATTTTCAGGAACTTTCAAAAAATCGCCAATTCTGGGGGTAGGGGTGAAAAAATTATTCCGGGGAGTGAAAGTTTCTCTGGGGTCAGGGGTGAAACCCCACCTAGAGATCATGTATGGTAGGTACTGTACATTCGTTTTGCGAACTGATATTATGGCCTATTCCTTAATTGATTTCATAATCACAAAAATAGGAGGAATAAAATCAGAAAAACACAATTAAAGAAAAAATTGATCGTATTATTATACCTTAATTTATATTTCATAGGAAACATCAAAAAGACGGCAACCCTTCAGGCGGACCAGCGCATTCCGAAAAGTTTGAATATTAAAATAATGACATTGTCAAAAAGTTTTATAAATAATTAATATATATGTAGAATGCATACCTTTAAATAAACAATAGCACATTTTTAAACGCCTAGAAAAGACGTTTAAAAGAGCATTTTTCGTCTAAAAATTTCGGGGCGACACAAATGTTAATAAGCATTTGCTAATTATTGTTTTTTGACTAATTAATTATCGATTAATTAAAGCTTTACTGATCAATCGGTTGAATAAGTAATTCATTAGTTTAAAAATTAATTAATTTTTTAATTTATTGAGTAATTAATTAATTGATTAATTAATAATCAAGCATACAAAGCATGTATGCAGCCAGGCACAGCACGTGAATTCTGGGGCGGGTAGAAAGTGAAAAAATAGTATAGCGCCGAGAATTTGAAGTTTGAGCAGAAAAAGCTTGAAGCAGTACTTTTTCTACGATTATATCGGAAATTTTCGGCAAATCGCGAATTCTGAGGAAGAGTGAGTGAAAAAATTTTCCGGTGAATGAAAAATTTCTAGGGGGATGAAAAATTTTCTGAACGGTGAAAAAATTTACGGGATGATAAAATGGGGTGAACCTTCTCCTAGAAACTTTACCCCCCTACCCCAGAAATTTCAACTCCTCCCCTCCACAAAAATTTTAACCCCTCTTCCCCAAAAATTTTAACCCTTCTTCCCCAAAAATTTTAACACCCTCTCCCCCATAAAATTTAACCCCCGTTCTCAGAAATTTCAACCCCCTCCCTCCGCCAGGAATTTTTACCCCCTACCCCAGAAATTTTAACCCCCTCCCCCAAATATTATACCCCCCTGCGCAGAAATTTTAACCTCTCCCAGAAATTTCAAGCCCCCCCCACCCCCAGAAATTCAGAAATTTTAACCTCACCCTTAACCGAAGATTTTAACCCTCCCACTCCCCCAGAAATTTTTACCCCCCCCCCCTTTCCCCAGAAATTTTAACCCTCCATCCCCCAGAAATTTTAACCTCCCCTCCCCAAATTTTTTAAGCCACCCTTCCCCAGAAAGATTAATCTCCCACTCCCCAGAAATTTTTACCCTCCCCTACCACCAGAAATTTTAACCCCCCCTCCCCCAGAAATTTTAACATCCCCTCCCCGAGGACTTTTTAACCCCCTTCCCCAGAAATTTTAACCTCTCCCCCAGGAATTTTAACAACCCCCTTCTCCAATATTTTAATTTCTCCCAGAAATTTCAACCCCTTCCCCCAAAAATCCAGAAATTTTAACCTCCCCCCTCTCCCAGAAATTTCAATCCCCCTCCCCCAGAAATCCAGAAATTTTAATCTCCCCCTCCCCCAGACAGTTTAACCTCCCTCCTCCAGAATGTTCAACCCCCACCCACCCCCAGAAATTTCAAACCCCCTTCCGCAGAAAGTTTCGACCTCCCCTCACCCGGAAATTTTAACCCCCAGAAATTTTTACCCCCTCCCCAGATCATGTACGAATTACTGTAACCTGTTAATTCGTCTTTGACGTGTGCTCCGCGCACGACAGGGCGACCTGAAGCATCTGTCTCCTTCAGCAAACTCACCACAGACACGTGATTGGCGCATTGAGCCCCTTTACGTATAGCGGTTAATATTAAAGCCAAATTCATTCGCGAATCGTTTTGCTGCCCTGCGAATTTATCGTAGGCAAAATTTAAATTTAAAAATTACAAAATTTAACTTTTGAATTAAATTTAAAGGCGAATAATTTAACAAAGGACTTTAAAAGCTTAATCGGTTATACTACACCGAAATTCTGGGGAGCAGCAAGATTTCTCAAAGGTCTAAAAATGGTCTTAAAAATGGTGATATGGCGAAAAACACCATTTTTCAACGTTTCTCATCGAGAACTAACGGTTGGCATCAAAAATTGCTAAAAAAACTAAAAAAATTCAAAAATCGAATGCCGGAAGGGTATTTTGATTCCTGAGGAAGGGGAGCGGTATTCAGGCACGTAGCTGGCCGTCCTATTTTGGGGGGACCTACACCTTCGGGGGGACTAATCCAAAAAGGCCAAAGATAGCACAAAAAAAACGTCCAAAAGTCCGATTTTCCGATTTTTTTCAATTTTTGGGGGGTTCGAACTTCCCCCCTCCCACAGAGATACGTGCCTAGGGGTATTCGGCATTCTTGGAGAAAGGGGTTGAATACATCTAAAAAGCAAATCCCCACACCCACGTGTAATCACACCTCGCCTACATATTTTCTAAATTAATTAGCAGTTCCTAAAAGCAAAACTTACAGATCGATTGAAATTTGAGGTTTACGCAGCCACGCAGCTTCGTTAGTTTACAATTCATCCTTATTTCTCTATTTTTAACTTTACACAGACGCAAAATTTTTCTAGTTTACACTCTTTCATTATTCCTTACTCTATTTTTACAATAATAAAGTTTACTAGTACGATTAAGCTTTAAACCTCTAAAAAATCACTTATAACAAATTATTGAAATAATCAAATTATTTGAAAAAATTGAACATTATTTTTAAAAAATTTAAAAAAAATTGAAATTAAATTATTAAAAAATTTACACAAAATTATTGAAAAATTATTCAAATCAAAAATCAAATCAGTCAAACAGATACGTAAATAATTCGTTAATTCATGCAAATATAAAATTGAAATTCAAATTATTTTGTATTGTTTTTGGAAGAGTTTAGCCAAATTTCTGGCTTTTGGTCAAAAAATTGGAAACATTCAAATCTATGCTTAAAAAAATAAATATTGCACTTCCGACTAAACATTTCGGCAAAATAAACAAAACGAAGTTGATGGCTAAAATTTGGGATAACGTACGATATTTTTTTGTCTGACAGGGACGAGAAAACGGCTGATTACATACGCACATGTCATAACAGCTAAAAATTTTTGGACGAAAGTCAGCCATTTCGAGCGAGAAATAATAAAAACAAGAATAATAAATTATATTAATATAAATATTATGATAATAGAGATATTATAAATATAATTATATAAAAATATAATAAAAAACGCCTAGGAATCGATTAAAAATTAGAAAAAAACTGAAAATTTTGATGAAAAATAAAAAAAGATATACGCGTAATTCTTGATCGAAAATTAAAAGTGTATTTAAAAGGCTAACAAAAAAATATTTTGGCGAAAATTCGGCACTGGTTCTATTTTTGGAGCTTTATCGCATCTGGCGATTTTTTTAATGTCAATGAATACTATATCTCGACGAAAAACGTCTAAAATTGGCGTTTTTTACCACTGTTATTTGCGAGTAAAATAAATTTAAACAAATTTACCAATTCCATATGTCCATAAATGGGCTGGGAGCTGAGAGGTTTGGGGGGTTCAGCCCCCCTCCCCAAAAAGTCTTTCATCCCTTTCTCCAGAATCCGTTATTTTCCAGGTTTCCAAAAAAATTCGTAGAAAAAGTGCTCTTTTCAGCGTTCTTAGATATCCGTTTGCTCACAAATTTCAAATTGTAGGCGCTTCGCGCCATAAACCCATTTTTTAGCTATATTTTCTTCAATTTATTCGATTTTTTTATTTTTCGAAATTTGTTCGCCTTTACACTGTATAGAGACAGAGCATGGTCAGAAATGCCGAAAAACGATATTTTCGACCATACATAACCTTGGGTGGTTTCACCCTCCCCCAGAAAAACTTTTAGCCCTCCCACAAAAATTTTCCCACCCCTCCCGCTTCAAAATTGGCGGTTTTTTGAAAATTCGCAAATATTTTCCAAAAATTTAATGAAAAGATGCATTCAGAGCCTTTTTATCTATTTGAGAAAAGTGCCACATTTTCGGCGCTTCGCGCCGTTATACTAATGTTTTGACTATATTTTGTTCAATTTGTTCCAACTTTTTGATTTTCTTCGGAATTTTTACAGTTTTATGCTCCAGAACGATAGAGCATCGTCAGAAACGCTGAAAAACGATGCTTTTGACGCGTACCTACCATTTTTGCACCCAAAAAGGGCAATTTATAATTTCACACCCCCAGAATTCCCACGCTGCGCATGTATATTTTTGACGCGTATCCGCCATTTTTGAGCTCAAAAAGGCCCTTTAAAATTTCACCCCCCCGCAGATTTCCAAGCTGTACATGTCTGCTAATGTCTAATGCCTAATTTGAATATAATTTAATTTTTACATATCTACAGTATTAATTCCCAGGCACGTATCTGCGGGGGGATGGGGGGTCCGGACCCCCAAAGTTCAGAAAAAAATTTCTGGCTTAAACCCCCCCCCAAATCGGTGTCGGTCCCCATTCCAAAAAATAGGAGGGCCAACTACGTGCCTGTCCATTCCGTACAATAAACAAAAAAGTGCACTATTTACCGTCATAATAGATTAACGCTCCGACTAGCGCGTCTTTTTTCAGCATGGGAAATAATTCCAACGCTTTCGTTTTGTTGATGTAATAGGATTTTTTCAAAATTCGCTTCCCAGACACCCAATCGTACATTTTTATACCGAACCAATAATAAGGCACTTGCCATAATCTGAATTTGAAGCGAAGAATTGTAAAAAATGGTGTGACAACTGAGTAGGAATTTAAAAAAATGAAATGAGAAAGTTTATAATAAACTGAACTAAATTTATTAATATATATATTTTATTAAATTTATTAATATAATATTTTATTTATTAATTTATTTATTAATAACTAGATTTATTAATATACTCGTATGTTGTCATATGTGTCATTTAAAATATTGCATTTTTTATCGAGTTTCATCCCTTTTTTGTATTTGTGTTTTCCCAGACGTTGCAATAAATGCTTTTTGTTGTTATTATTATTATTATTATTAAATCATTATTAAAATTAATTTATTTTAAACATTTATTAATTTTCGAAACAGTTATTAATTGAACTATAAAATTTGTAGGGCAAAGCTATGACATTACTTTTCTATAAGTAAATGCTTAGAACGATAAGAGCCAGAAGCGTTTTATCAACTTACGTGAGTTTGGGCATGCATTATTTTCAAAACTACCCAAAGTCGGTCGCCCACCCCCTCATCTCCTGAAAGTCGGGAAATTTTCGACCCTCCCCTTTCTGGCGGAAACTTGCGTTTTTCGGTGGTTTTTGCGATTTATAAATATAACAAAGGGGATGGAGTGGGGACCCCCACCCAAAGTTCGACGTCCCCCATGAAGCATGAAAAATTTTGCCCCCCCCCCCCCCATTTTTTGGAAAAAATCGAATTTTTTGGCTGTTTTTCGGCGTTTTTTGGCCAAAAATTTGAGGTCACTCACCACTCATCCCCTGAAAAGGCCCTGGATTCCCCCTCCCCAAATTTCGAACCGTTAAATGTATGTTCGGGCAAGCCGTTACATGTACAATGCTAAAGGCTGACTTGTAAATAGGTAGCATAATAGGCAGAGCGGAGGAAATATGAGGAGCGATTTCCAACAAATTAGCCCTTTCGAACAACGCTTCTTTTACCATGCGATACTAAATAAGATACGCACAAATAGGTGATAATATTTAAAATACATATAAATAAATAAATAAATAAATAAATAAATAAATAAACAAATAAATAAACACATAAATAAATGAATAAACAAATAAATAAATAAATAAATAAATAAATAAATAAATAAATACATACATAAACGATTTCAAATACTAAATACTTATTACGAACTAAATATAAAGTGCGCAGATAGAACAAAGACGGAGAAGAAATTCATATAGTAAACAACACGATTCACACCAAAACTTAATTTACATACGACAATATATGTGGACAATAATTAAAGCACGAGCATCTAACAATGCATAAATGTTTCATCAGTTACATCACTAGAGCGTACATACATATATACATAAAAATTTTAGGCAAACGAGAAGTAAATTTGAACTTTTCACCAAATTATCATTTTTTACTTCAATTCACGCATAATTACGTTGGTGACAATGTATATCGCGGGTGGGTAAGATACGAGTGGCCAGAGGGGTGAAATCTGGATACAAAAAATAAAACCTCCAAGATTTGGATTTTTTGAGTACTATTTTTTGACGATTTGGCCCCATCGGACCCCCGCCAGAATTGAACAGATTCCCACCTTATCAGGCACTTACATATCTCTGAGCGGAATGGGGGTCGGACCCCCTACAAAATTCGGAAAAATCGGAAAAATTTGACTTTTCAAACGTTATTTTGCGCCATTTTTTGGCCTTTTTGGGCTTAGTCCCCCCGAAATCGGCCTTGGTCCCCCCAAAATAGGACGGCCGGCTACGTGCCTGCACCTTATATGTTAAACGCGTTCCATTTACAGACTGCAATATCTATAAGTATGTACATGCGGCCTAATTATGAGCCATTTAAAATAACAAAAAATTTCGATTCCAATTTTTATTTAAAAACTGAATTCCGAATTTCGGAAACCCCAAATATCCGCGAGCTCTTTACCTGCTCTAAATCCAATTTCATGATAGCGCTTTGCAGATACCGTACTCCGCCGTGTATGAGCTTAGTGCTGCGGCTAGAAGTTCCCGAGCTGAAATCGTCCAACTCAACCAAAGCAGTGGATAAGCCTAGCAATAATCGGAAGTAAACAGTGGCGGATCCACGATTTTCCTAGGGGGGTACCCCTAAGGGAGGCGGAACCCTGACTTAGGCGGAAAAATTAGCCGTTTTAACCCGAAAATCGCTAAAAATCGCTCAAAATTCCTTATTTTGCGCACTATTTTAGGCCGATGGGGGGCGGCCCCCCCACCCCCTAAATCCGCCAAAGTAAATAAGACAAAAATAAAAATAAAAAGAAGAAGGGAATAGAAATAGACTGATAAAAATTAACAAGGAATTAAATTAGAGTAAGGTATAATAATGAAGTAAGAGGGAAAGAACATTAAAAATAGAACAAAAGATAATAAAAGTAGAAGAGAAGCGCGCTGCTGGTGTAAAGGAAGCGAAAACGCGTAAATTGCGAAAAATCAGTAAGTTAATACGCAACTTAATATAATATTTAAAAAACGAACTACTGTAGGCACCAGAAATGCACAGTATGGCAATTCTGGGAGGTAGGGGGGTAGTAAAATTATTAAGTGCCTTTTTCGGGCCCAAACACGGTAGGTACGCGTCAAAAACATAGCTTTTTGTTGTTTCTGACGATGACCTATCTTTCTAGAGCATAAAGACATAAAAAATTACAGAAAAAAATCAAAAAACCGCAAGTTAATAAACACCTTAATATAATGTTTAAAAACGAATTACTGTAGACCAAACATGCACCGTACGGGAATTCTGGGAGGTAGGAGTAGAATTATAAAGTGCCTTCTCCGGACCCAAAAATGGTAGGTACGCGTAAGAAGGAAAAAATTCAAAAATACAGTCAAAACATTGAGTGTAATGGCGCGAAGCGCCGAAAATTTGACACTTATGAACAAATAGATAGCTGAAAACGCTTAGAAAAGCAACGTTCCTACAAATTTTTAGCAATTTTTGGGAACTTCCGAAAAATCACGAATTTTGGGAGGGGGAGAAAAAATTTCTAGGGGGAGGGGTGAAACTTTTCTGGGCGGGGGAGGGGGTTGAAAACCCTCCCTTCACCCCCCAAAGATCGTGTATAGTGGGCACATTGTAGATTAGGCCCCATTTTCATCAATAGTGCAGCAGAATAATGCAAAAAAATAGTAATAGTCAAGATGAATCGCGATGTACATTCAAGTGAAGAAATGTTCAGCAGGTTTATTTGCACGCTCTAACTTCTGAAAATGATATAAATATCTATTTTTGGTCAAAAACGGCAAAAAACCAGCCAAAATGACCTGAAAAAACTTTGGCCGAAAAGTTAAGGATTGAAATTCAAAACTTTGGGACGGCTTATTTTGGGTGGGAATCCAGCAGTCACATGCATCGGCTCTAAATTCTGGATTGATGGACCCCGGCCATATTTATGGAAGGTGAAATAAATGATTCCTAATTTTGGCCAAAATGGCAAAAAAACATTTGAAACCGACCAAAAAACGCAAGTTTTTTTCAAAAATTCGGAGGAGTCGAAAATTCTGACTTCGGGGGATGGGGGGAAGACGCACACTAGGTGGTGGACCCCACCCCCCTGTAGTAGGTATGTATGTATGAGATCCATCAAACCCCTAGTTGCATGCATCGCCAAAAATTCAGAATAGCTAAAAGTATGCAGATGAACGGAAGGAAAATGATTTTAGAAAGAAGATACCCAACTACAGACCAGGCACGTAGCTGGTCGTCCTATGGCCAACACCAATTTCGGGGGGGACTAAGCCCAAAAAGGCCAAAAATAGCACAAAATAACGTTTGAAAAGTCCTATTTTTCCGATTTTCTGAATTTTGGGGGGTCCGGACCCCCCATTCCCCAGAGCTACGTGCCTGCTACAGACATATAACAGCTAAAAATTTTGGGTTGGGGGAGAAGGGTAGTCGGTCAATATTAGGAAGAATAACGAAAATGGCAAAAAAACACGTAAAAATGGCCAAAAACGCAAGTATTTTCCAAAAAACCGGAAGGAAAGTAAAAAAATCCCGACTTTTGGGGGATAGGGGAAAGACCGGCTCTGAATAAGAAAACCCTATTCCCCTGTTACATGTACGCATGCCCACACCTACCTCGTGTTTGGGCATCTACAGCGCATCCGGCACCCGTAGCGCCACCCCCGATAATCAGGACGTCAAATTCGGGAGTCGAATTTAGCGCTGCGATTATATCAGATCTGGACGGCAACGGAGTAGTTGGCCTTACGTTAAGGTTCGCATCGGCACGTGCGATTTTTACTAATCGCTGAAAAACAGTGTTTAAAGAAAATTTTAAGAAAAAAACATAAAATTTTGCTATACGTTTCAAGTTAATACAAAAAATCTGTCGTTTAGGTATCTGTTATAACTGATTACATCTAGCACACATTCACACTGGGGAATATGGGGAGAATATCCCACTAACAGGACTTTTAGAAGGCAAGGCATACCCCTTAGGCCGTTTTGGGACCAAACCTGTTCTGTTGCTCGAACCATGAAAAAGCGTTAATGACGTCAAACCAGTGTTTTTGTTTAAAATGTCCCTTTGTACATGAACAAAGATGGTCCACAAAGTCTTTGTACTATTCTGGACATGCAAATTTTTGGGTGCTATTATATGATATAATAGCGTTTTCGGTGTGGTAAAACAAGGTTCTTCGACCTTTGATAGTGTTTTTAGCCAACTTACGGGTTTCTGATGACAAAAAATACTGAAGATTGTCTCTAAACGGCGCGAAGCGCCGCAAAATTTGGTATTTTTGCTTTCTAAATGCAATTTCTGCCATTAAAAAGAGATATAGAACAAACAACTACTCATTTCGGCGCAAAGCACCGAAAATTTTTAAAATTTCAGACTTTTTTACACTTCTTGTCTTCCCAAAAAAATCTTTGTACATGTACAGAAACGGTACCAAAAAGTCTTTGTACCAGTGTTTTTTTTGTACAAGGTCCGTTTGTACATGTACAAAGAGAGATGGTCCCCAAAAGTCTTTGTACATTTTGCACATGCAAATTTTTGTGTACTATAATATAGTACAGTAGCGATTTTAGTGTGGTAAAACAGGGTTTTCGATCTTAGGTAGTGTATTTTAGCTAATTTCTGGGTTTATGACGCTAAAAATTACTCAAAATTATCTGAAAACGGCGCGAAGCGCCAAAAAATATTGACATTTTTCCATTCTAAATGCAAATTCTGCCATTTTAAAGATATATAGGACAAATAATTTATCAGTTCGGCGCGAAGCGCCGAAAATTTTGGGAATTTTACACCTTTTTACAGTTTTTGTCTTCCTAAAAATCTTTGTACATTTTGTACACACAAAATTTTTGGGTACTATAATATGGTACAGCAGCGATTTTAGTATCGTAAAAACAGAGTTCTTCGACTTTTCGTAGTGTGTTTTAGCTAATTTCTGGGTCTCTAAGGGCAAAAATCACTAAGAATCGTCTTAAAATGGCGCGAAGCGCCGAAAAAATTTGACATTTTTACTTTTGAAATGCAATTTCTGCCGTTATAAAGATATATAGAACACACAATTACTCATTTCGGCGCGAAGCGCCGAAATTTTTTCGAATTATAGACCTTTTTTGCAATTTTTGTCTTCCCAAAAATCTTTGTACATGTACAAAGACGGTCCCGAAAAAGTCTTTGTACATCGGGAAAAATCTTTGCCGAATACAAAAAAAAACCGTGCTTTGTACATCTGAAAAATCTCTGCCGAATACAGAAAAACCGTGCGTCGAACAGAATAGTTTTAGATATAGTGCTGTCCTTTTGAAAAACCATTCAAAATGAGTCCTAAAACCCACCCCAGTGCTCCCGTGCCAGTCGCGAAATTTTCTGCCAGCATCCTAAACTGGCCCAGGCCAACGCAACAAAATAAAAGTTGTGTTTCAGGATACTTCCGATCATGAGATCTCAGATATCATAAAAGTTCTTGAAAATGGCGTCATTTTGAAGAAAAAACGACCGATTTTGGATGAATACCGCTTCAATACGAATCGCAACTGACAAGTTTGATAATGTTTTTATGATAGCCCCCTAGCAGGCTATTCAGAAAAAAATTTTATTTCTCTTGCTCATGACCTAAGGCTAAAGTATACCCTCAAAGACGGTGTTAAAAAACCCAATCCAAATCTTTTTGAAAACCACTGTATATTGAAGAGAGTTGTGTCCTGCACATGCTAACACCAGAAAGTTTCACATCCGACTTTAACTTTTATTTAAAACTTCGGAAAGAAAAAAATTTTCTCAACACTCCCCCCATTTAGATATTGGTCTGAATTATCTATTTATAGCATTGCTATTGATAAAGCAATGCTTGTGAGCCTCTATAGGCCTACCACGAATGTTTTATTTATGCTTTTGTTGTGTATGTACCTTTATTTACGACAGTTTTGTAGTCAAGTTGACAAATTTGTACATAAAAACACTTACACGTTTGTTCTACGCAAAGCTGCTTATGCACGTAAGTTCAGATGAGTGACTCCTTGATGCTAGAGTATGCAAAACACTAATCCTCCAATGTTTAGAAGTTTTTAAAAAAATTCAAGTATTTCTTTAAGACCGGCGTGGGTTTTTTGAGTCTCACTTGGAGAGCATGCTGTAGTTTCAGTTTCACAAGCAGGAAAACTGACTTTGAAATGTCCGCTTAAGTCATACGTGTGTTGCTGAGTGCTTAAAATGGTTCCCCAAAATTAGCCAGCAGGATAACATGAACTATAAAAAGCGGATAAGGTTTTAAAAACACATTTGTCAATGCATTCCAGTCAGTTGGTGGACGAGGCCAATGAACGATATGCCAGTCGATAGAGCTAGGAAAGGCACACAAGACAAGTATTTGAAATCCAGGTTAGGCCGCACCCATAACAAGTTATAGTAAAAAAACATGAAAATGGGTTTTTTTTTAAAGTTTTTTCAAAATATACTAAATTTTCGAGCAGTAGACTGTACAATCTTCTCCCATCATTTCGTATATTTTTCGATGTAGCAGGTCATTTAATCGTCCTTATCGTTATCGTTTTCATGCCAATTTTACCATAAATATTCATTAAGAATGATATAAAACGAATTAAGTATCAAAGTTTGACAAAATTTGAGGTTAAATAGGTGAAAAAATTACTCGTTCACCCCTCCCCCTAAGGAAACCCGATTTACCCTCCTCCCAGGACTTTTGACCTTGTGCACGTACGACATATAGCCCCAGTTCGACTCTGAAAATTTTCTAGACTACTACTGTAAGTTTGTGCGCAATTTTAGGGCTTTGTAAAGAAAGAACACATGGGAACTTAATATCCCAGCGCGTAGCGTCGAAATACGTTGACAAGGTCACGTTCCGAGGGTGCTAAAGATGGAGGCTGCTCCAAATCTGCTTGTTTCTTATGATATGAATTAAAGCTTGTAATAAGGAAGGTATTGTCAATTAATGTAATACAGGAGAAATGAATATGTGTCACGGCACACGTCGGAGACTAATGACAACGTTCGTTGGGAAAAAAGAACACACACACGCACGACACAACTATGCGCAATTCGCAAGTCGCTTAAAAGCTAAAAATAATCGCTAAAAGTTTGGGAGAGGTGTCCAAATTCCGCGCATTGTCTATTCTAATATCATTATTCGATGAATATGGGCGTGGTCTTATGTAGATGGACTTTATGTTATCACCATAGGTGGGCGGCACCAAAGTTCTGGGGGGCAAGATTTTTTCAATGTCAAAAAAAGGCCTTGAAAATGGTGGTATAGTGAAAAATCACGCAATTTTTCAACCTTCCTCATCTAACCGAATTGTGAAAAAAATTTTATACAAATTGCAAAAAAAACGAAAAAAATTTCAAAAAAATTGAATTCTGGGGAGAGCATATCGGTTTCTGAAGGGAAGGGGGTATTTTGGTCTTTCGGGGGGGAGGTGCATACCCCGCAACCCCCACGTCCAGGTATGGTTATCACTATTTATAAAGTAGGTGTTTGATATAAGTTTATGACAGTCGAAATATAATAGGAATTTGTCAGTTGGATTTAAGAGAATTAATGTCCGTCTGATTTGTGGAGTTTGAATGGCTTTTCTAGGGAAATTTTGGTGTCTAGGTTTGCAGTTGAAAGCAACGGATTCAAACGTTAGTATTATTTTGGCTAAGGAATTTCATATGATTATAAAGTGAACACTTATTTCTGTTCTACGTAGAACTCAAGGCATTATCTCAAGTTAATATAATATTTTGTTTATAAAATATAGATTATAAGGGTAAACTTATAATGAATGGGTATGGGTCAGAGGATAGGTTAATCTCCAGTTATTTCTAGTATAGATTCATTGCTGGCGTCATTGGTAGAGCTTTATGGCAAACTTATGGGAAGGTTTCGACTTCTGACTAATAGGATTTTGGGACTTGGGTGAGAAAAGAAGTACATGATATATCGGATATGACGTATACTCAAGATGCATGCGAAATCTTAATGCTTAATCTGTAGTGAAAACATACTTGAGCATGGGAATGAGGGGGGTGTTAAGCCCCCTTGACCTTTAAAAAACTGACAGCGATTTAGCCCGAAGAAATCAGTGCTGTATAGCCTTTTTTGGACTCAGAAATTTAGCTATACTACAGCCTTTTAGGGCTCGCTATTTAGTTGTCTTTCTGAGTTCCAAAAGGATGTAGCCATTTTCTCGTCTCCAAAAGGGATCAATAGCTATTTTTAGTCCAAAAAGGCTATATAGCTATGTTTGTGAATCCAAAAAGGCTACATAGCCATACGTGGGCAGCTCCTAAATTCTGGGCGGGTGCAAGATTTTTCAAAGGTCAAAAATGGCCTTAAAAATAGTGGTATGGCGAAAAAACACCTTATTTCAACACTTCTCATCGAGCACTATCCATTGGCATCAAAAAATTGCGAAAAAACCTATAAAAATTCCGGAAATTGAATTCTGGGGGTATTTCGGTTTTCTCGGGGTGCATACCCCCAACCCCCCACGCCCAGGTATGTACATGCTAGTTTTCTGAGACCTACAGGCTATATAGCTAATTTTCTGAGCCCAAAAGGACTATAGAGCCGTTTTTACGAACCACATGCATAGCTATCTAGCAATTTTTGGTTTGCACGCCCCCCTGAAAGTTTGACCTTGAGCACCTATGAAAGAAAATTAAATATACTTTAAGATCAATATGCGCGAAAAATTCGAATTAATATGAAAATATCGCTTAAAAAAATGTGATACTTAGAAGCTGAAGTCAAGTTAGGGCATCTCGGATCACGGTTTTTTTTTGTATTCGGCAAAGATGTTTCGCGATGTACAAAGACTTTTGGGGACCGTCTTTGTACATGTACAAAGATTTTTGGGAAGACAAAAATTGCAAAAAAGGTCTAAAATTCGAAAAAATTTCGGCGCTTCGCGCCGAAAATGAGTAATTGTGTATTCTATATATCTTTATAATGGCAGAAATTGCATTTCAAAAGTAAAAAATGTCAAATTTTTCGGCGCTTCGCGCCGTTTTAAGACGATTCTCAGTGATTTTTGCCCTTAGAAACCCGGAAATTAGCTAAAACACTCTACGAAAAGTCGAAGAACTCTGTTTTTACACACTAAAATCGCTGCTGTACCATACTATAGTACCCAAAAATTTTGTGTGTACAAAATGTACAAAGATTTTTAGGAAGACAAAAACTGTAAAAAGGTGTAAAATTCTTAAAATTATCGGCGCTTCGCGCCGAACTGATCAAATTATTTGTCATATATGTCTTTAAAATGGCAGAATTTGCATTTAGAATGGAAAAATGTCAACATTTTTCGGCGCTTCGCGCTGTTATCAGATAATTTTTGGTAATTTTCGGCGTCAGAAACCCAGAAATTAGCTAAAATACACTACCAAAGATCAGTGATCGGACCGAGGCCTCGGCCTCGGCCTCGGCAAGCCTCGGCGTTTTTTGGAGCCTCGGCCTCGGCGCCGAGGGCGAAGCTGAAAAGTGCCGAGGCGCCGAGGGTTAAAATCAAATTTGAATAAGTTTAATATGTCCGTTGAATATTAACTATTTAGAATGCATCTGCAGTACAAAGGCTATTTTTTACCTATAGACTTTTCTTGTGGTTTTAGTCGCGTACCCAGTTACACAAAGTTACATACAGCAAAGTGCCAATTTATTATTCATGTGATGACTAACTTTTAATTCTCATGCTTGCTACATGGATCGGAAACACATATTCCCGAAGGGAGGGGTGAGGGAGGTTTATTACCACCCTCTCAGGGTACAAGACTCAAGTCACTGTCAGACGATTTTTGGTGAAAACCTTTTGAATATTTTTGAACCTAATTTTTACTATGGCAAAAGTGCAGCTAACTATTAGAATTTCCCGAAGTGATACAGTATTTTTGAATGTAAGCAAGAGTAAATAGACAAACTGTCACTATAAAACATGCATGTAACAGCTCAAAATTTTCGGGAGGGACTCCCCGGCATACATGTAACGGCTAGAAATTTCGGGTGGGGGATTAGCGACTCTAATTCTATGTCAAAAATGGCAAAAGCACCTAAAATAGCCAACAAAGCGCAAATTTTCGCCAAAAATGGGGAGGGTGGGTCAAAATTTTCTGACGTTGGAGGGAAGGGTTAGGGGAGGACGTCCAACCCTGGGTGGGTGGGGAATTCCTCAAAGCCCTTCCTGTTACACATATGGTTTTCGGCCATTTTTATGGGAGAGAGCGTAAATGATTACGAATTTTCGGCCGAAAATCGCCAAAACGCACCTAAAAATGGCCAATAAATGCAGGTTTTGCCAAAAATCAATTTCAGCTCGTGCATTTTTTGGAGCCATTTTTATACAATGTTAAAATACTTTCTTGGACAAAGTGATATTAATTATATCGTTTTTCAGT
This sequence comes from Mermis nigrescens, assembly GCA_036768485.1. Taxonomy (NCBI): domain Eukaryota; kingdom Metazoa; phylum Nematoda; class Enoplea; order Mermithida; family Mermithidae; genus Mermis; species Mermis nigrescens. Next base: position 397,190 of record JAVLUZ010000671.1, read on the forward strand.
ATTTTTTTTTTAGGAAATTTCAAAAAATTTTCGGCGCTTCGCGCAAAATATCGCTAATATACTGTATTTAGATTGAAGCAGAGGCAATAAACACTCAAAAATCAATTTTTGTGTAATCTAGGCATCTTTATGCAGATTTAAATATCTTTTGTATCCATTTATACTGTTTTCAAAAATTTTATGCAAAACAAGTACTATTTAATAACTCAGCACATTTAGCCGTTCAAAGATAAAATTGACTAATTTATCCTGATGTTGCATTGGATTTCTAAGCACAGTAGTGCTTATTACAAGATTTAATTGGCATATTACAATATCTGTAATATTTCTGATTTTGTAGTACAAGTTGTTTTAGCTTTCTCAGTCAAGTTTTATGTGTAAATTTCATCAAAAGCTCATAAGAATTTCGGCGCTTCGCGCCAAATAATCTAATGAACTATATCCAGCCCGAATTATCACATTTAGGACCTCGGTTTTTTGTATTCGGCAAAGATTTTTCATAATGTACAGAGACTTTTCAGGACTGTCTTTGTACATGCACAAAGAGTTTTGGAGAGACAAAAACTGTAAAAAGGTGTAAAATTCCCGAAAATTTTCGGCGCATCAGTAATTGTCTGTCCATATCTTTAAAATAGTAGAATTTGCATTTAGAATGAAAAAAATGTCAAATATTCAGAGACCCAGGAATTAGCTAAGATACGCTACCGAAGGTCGAAAACCCCTGTTTTACCACACTAAATCGCTACTGTACCATACTATAATAGTACACAAAAATTTGCATGTACAAAATGTTCAAAGACTTTTGGATACCATTTTTGTACATGTAAAAAGGTATCTTGCACAAAAAAACACTGTTTAGGACTGCATGCCGGTTGCAGGTCACACACTGGCAGTATGTAAAAATGTGTATGTTTAAAAATATAATATATTTATATAAAATATCTACAAAAATTTGTTCGCTCATACAAAGACACTACTTAATTTACTGGTCCCCCATTTTGGGATTTCACCCTTCCCTCAACTCTGGACCTTGGGAAACTATCATTGGAAAGTACAGTGCAGTTTCTGTCATATTACCTACCACACCAGAATTGGATGACTGAAAAAGCGTGTTTAAACATGCATTACTGCAAAAGCGAGCACAACAATGGCTACTAGTTCTGTCTTTAGTTAGCTTATTTCGTTTGTTCGTTTATTTCTTTGACACTGTTTTCTTATTTATTTGTAGTAATAAAAGTTTTTAAGTGCTTGTTAAGCCATATTTTTTATTAACTTTTCCAAGTCTTCAACGGCAACTTGTTAAATTAAGTATGCTTTCATTCTGCTGACTTTATTCAATAGATCCTTCACACATTTAATCTACTATTATTGAAAATGACATTCGATAAAGTGTTCAATATTACGATTACTCCCTAGCTCATGTGCATACAAAATATTCTAAGAGCACTATTTATGGGTATAGGTATATAAGCTTGACCCTCGGCATTACCCTCGGCCTCGGCCTCGGCCTCGGCCGAGGCAAGGATTTTAAGGTGCCTCGGCCGAGGCCGAGGCCGAGGGTCCAAAAGTACCCTCGGTCCGATCACTGCCAAAGATCGAAAACCCTGTTTTACCACACTAAAATCGCTACTGTACTATATTATAAAACACAAAAATTTGCATGTACAAAATGTACAAAGACTTTTGGGGACCATCTTTGTACATGTACAAACGGACTTTGTACAAAAAATACACTGTCTCGGATAACAAGTATTGAGAAATAGAAATTTTTGTTCCCTGGCTCACAAAAATGTGCAAAATTATTTTGGAGGCCTTTTTCATCCTCCTTTTACCCTGCCCTAATGCTGGTGGCATATTGGCATTTTTCCGTTCTTCCTTATCCATGTGTCCAAAACTTTGTCTAGCCTTAGCCTATTTACAGTGATATCACAAAACTCAAAATGGGAAAATAAGGTTCTAATAAAAAAATTTAGTGGTTTATATTAGAGCTGTGCCGGGGCCAGGCCTCGGTCCCGGCCCCGGGCCGGGGCCAATGTTAGAGTTGATTATAATGTAGAAAATTGATAATGTTTTGGGCAGATTTACCTTCAGACTCAATTTCAAGCAAACCACAGATCTTGCTAATTCAAATCTTTATTTCACTATGTCAGATTGGTGCAAATTTCTAATTAATAATCAAAATTGACATATTTTAAATTGCAATTCATATAGACGAGCATTTCCAGATTGCTTGGTAGCAGACAGCTACGTCTATCAGAACAAATAGAATAGTAAGCCTAAAAAAGTGCAAAGTAAAGCACATTGAAAAACGCATCCAAGTCAGAGGAGTTAAATCCATACATGGGCAGCTCAAAAATTCTAGGGAGTCCAAAATTCAAAAAGTGCCTGATAATATATGGTAGAGCGAAAAAAACACCCTTTTCTCGCGTTTCTCAATGAGAGCTATCCATTAGCATAAAAAAACCGCAGAAAAACAGAAAAAATTCTGAAAATCAATTTCTGGGGGGTCTAGCGGATTTTTTCTGGGGGGGAATGTGAATTCTGGGGGAATCTAGATCCCCCAATGCCCATGTTCTGTTATATCTTGTAATCCCAACAAATATTAACGCTTGACGTGCATATCTACAAGCAAGAATATATGCATAGGTACATATAAGGGGTAGGGCAGGGTCGTACTATGAGCATGGTAAAGCACGCTATTATTGGCCCCGGCCCCGGCCCCGGCAAAAAAGGCGGCCCCGGCACAGCTCTAGTTTATATATACCTTTCCAGCTTTTCAAATGCAACCCCTGGATGTGTTTAACGCAACAGAAATCTGTTTTTTCTTGTTTTTGCATGGATATCCCATCCACTAGGCGCCTATTCTTATGCATTGTGATAGTTTTTTAGATGCATCTGTTTCAAAGATAATTTTCAAAAAAAATAACATACATATTTACAAAGAGCAAAAATCGCACTAAATGAAAGTAATAAGCGTCACAGCATGTAAAGATGGTGTAACTTAATATGGACTATAAGTTTTCGCTATGATAGTGCACTCCGACTGCAGAAGAAATTGAAATTTTTCCCGGGAAAAATTTAAATTTTAACTTAAAAAATTTAAAAATGTAAGATAATGCATCGAAAATGAGGAAAATTAGCATTTTCTATCAGAAAATCTCAAAATTTTCGGCGTTTCGAGCCGTGGGATCGTTATCTCCATAAATTTGACTATTGACAGACAAATAAAAATTTTCCAAAAGTTTGAATTCTAAGAGTTTAATGGATAGAAAATGTTTGGAAACGTTAGAAACTGCATTTTATTTTGTGTACCGCCGGACATATCCAAAATGTAGGGTCAACAATTTTCGGACCGCCCCCCCAGGAGCGGATTAAGCGGGGGGCGGAGGGGGCGGCCGCCCCCCCCCATTGGCCCAAAATAGTGCGCAAAATTAAGCATTTTTGAGCGATTTTTAGCGATTTTCGGGTTAAAACGGCTAATTTTTCCGCCCAAGTCAGGGTTCCGCCCCCCCCACTTTTAGGAGTAACGCCCCCCCCCTTTGAGAAAATCCTGTATCTGCCACTGCCCCCTCCTTAAAAATTCCTGCTTACGCCCCTGCTTAATAAATTGACACTTGTACGGTCTGCCTGTATACACATATACATAATAGCTATAGTGTCATATCGCCCTTACTTATGTAAGCAAAAAGTTTGCACCGAGGGCATCTTCGATATCTACTAATTGAAGTGCACTTTTTTGTTTTCATTTTTAATGTACTCAAGCTCGATTTATTTACAATTATTTATGCTTACATTTTTCCACTGTCGCTCCATCATCCAGTCGTAGGCATAAACAGAACCAAAGGCACCTGCACCAATGACGGCAGTTCCAGTTGAAGCATATTTTAAAAATCGTCGATAGGACATTTTTCACGTTAGCGGAAAATAAAAATATATATGTCTACATTCGCTGAATCTACAAATCAATTAAAATTTATTATGACGAAGAACAGAATTCACTAAACTAGTCTTATCATTCAATGTCAAAAATTCTGGGAGGGGTGAGCCGACTTTCTTAAGGGGATGGTAAATGAGTACATTTCTTAGCAAATTTTAATACTTAATTCGTTGTACTTCATTTTTCACGAATATTTTATAGTTAGTTAAATTCGATTGAAAACAAACAATAAATTTGACGCAATGGACTGTTTTATCAGATGTAAACGAAATCATGGGAAAAAGTGTCTGGATGAATAACATTCAACAATCTACTGCACGAAAAATAAGTTTATACATGTAGGTGGATAGTATATACATAAATAATACTCTCAGACGACCTCTGACGCTTTCATGGTTTGATTTCGATCAATAGGCTTCAGCCCGAAAATGGCCTGACGGTGGTATGTTTCCCAAAAGTTTTAGTGCTCTCCACACCTGGGCGTGAATGGTTTTGGGGGTATGCACCCCCCAGAAACCAAAATACTACCCCCCCCCTTCCAGAACTTAAAATACCCCTTATCCAGAATTCAATTTTTGAACATTTTTTGTTTTTTCGCAATTTTTTCATGCCAATGCATAGTGCTCGATGAAAAACGTATAAAAATGGTGTTTTTTCGCCATACCACAATTTTTAAGGCCATTTTTGATCTTTGAAAAATCTTGCACCCCCCCAGAATTTTAATGCCGCCCACCTATGGTTTTCTCTCCATAATCCCCTCCAATTGTTATAATCCAATTTTATAACGCGATGGCCTCGGTTATCGATATATCGGTACCTAGCTAAATTCAAATCAAAACAAAGCCTGATGATTTAAACAGAGTAGAGTTAATATCCTGTAGAAGTCCACGATAGTGCATAAATATGTATGTAGCTAAGCACTAAACTAAACCTAATCCTAAGGATAATAAATAGGTGACGCAAGTCACGTTGTTACCTACCATTCAGCCGAAATTCCTTATTTTCAACTTATGCCTGATTGTTCAATCAAATAATTCATTGCTGCAAATCAAAAAATATACCTAAACACCATTTTTTCCAGCTATTTGGTTGACATTATAGGCCATACCCAAAATTGTTTTCCACATTTCCACTCTTTTTCCACCTTTTTAGGAAGGTCTAAAATGATTGAAAAATGAAGCGCCCGTGTTAAAAAATTACTGCTTCTTAGGAAAAAAATCGTATGTACACACATTGGCGGTGATTTCTACATTTTGTATTGTGTACAAAATTTTGCGCTTTACTAGGAATATCACGGTCAGTAATACGTGATTTCTGTTAAAACTTGATTTTCCGACCTTGAAATTTTAGCCGATTTATGAAGTCGCTTTGGATAATAGAAAACTCGATAATTTATCAAAATGAAGCGGACCGACAGAAAATTTCGAAATTCTACCACTCTAAAACGGACTTTTCGCATTACAAAAATTGTCCAAATCCGGAGCGGCCTAAACATCAAAAACACAAGCAAGGTGTATCTAGGGGAGGGCGGCCGCCTCCCCTTGGCTAGAAAAAATTAGGAAAGAGATGGAAAAATTGTCTGTCTTCGACGTAAAACCTTCAAATTTCCAGCCTTTGGCCGTTTGCGCCAGATACGAAGTATTTTTCATAATTTTATGCTCAAGTGCGACCGAAAAAGGACACTTTCTGTGGAATTTCGAGTCGGAAAAATTTTTTCGAAAAGTTATTTTATGATCTTAATAGATAGAGCATGTCGAAGAACGTCGAAAAATGCGGTTTTTGCGAGCTATCCCGACGAATTTCCCGAGATGTGAGCGAATTATGTTAGCCCCCCTCTTTGGCCTAATCCTGTATACGGGCCTGAACACAAGTAATATATACAATTATATCACTCTAAAACATATTTTTGCATTATAAAACCGTGCAGAAGATGAGAATTTTAAATTGTCAATCATAGTGAAGTTCAAGAGCCACTTGTCGATAAAAATGCTGCAGTTAGCGTGGCGCGGCTTAGCAATAATGAATTGAATCATCCGGCGCAAAAATTTTGAAATTTAACTCTCTAAAACACATTTTTGCATTACAAACATTCTTCACAAATGCCAACTAAACCCAAACATTTTTTCCGTTTCCGAAATTTTAGTTGAAAAACAGACCAAAAGTAGAAAAAAGGTGATAATCAGCTTTATTTCCACATTTTGTGGCTCTTTGTGAACCAAAATTTCGAGATGTTGAAAAAAATTTTAGGCATGGTTCACATTGTGGAAAATTTTTGTAATGCAAAATTGCAATCTAGAAAGGTAATTCCTAAAATTTCCGGTGCTTCGCGCCTAACTGATTCATTTTTAATGTTTTTATTGATGTTTTCGGCGCGCCGCGCCGATCGCAACTTTTATCGATAACTTGCTCTGAAATTTCACAATTGAAAATCCTCATCTGATCGAATTTCGACAATTTCTGTAGTGCGAAATGCGTTTTCGATAGCCAAAATTTCAAAATTGATTCATTTAATTTCATATTTGTTAGGTATTGATGTTAAGGCCGCGCCGCTCACAGCACTTTTATCGGGAGCTTGCTGTAAAACCCTATGATTGAAAATTCTTACATTCTGCACGGATTTCGGGACATTTGTAATGCAAAAATGCGTTTTAGGGGCCAAATTTCACAAATTTTATATGGATTTAATTCAATTATTAGCTATTGGTGTTTAGCCCGAGCCGCGCTGATTGCAGCAATTTAATTGCAAAAATGTCTTTTAGAGAAGTAAGATTCCGTAATTTCCTACCGCTCCGCGCCATTTCGATAAATAATTGAGTTTTTATTCTCCGATGAGACTCCGGAAAACGGCTAAAGTGCGCTTAGTGAAAGTCTGAAAATGCAGTTTTAGAAGAGAAAACATATAACCGATTGTTATATTTATTGCAGTTACACTAAAATACAATCACAAAATGGGCATTGGTGTAGCTGGTTCATATATGTATTAAGATAGCGTCATAAATACGTATACTGCAATTAGAATTCGGTGAAAGCTGTCACCTGACTGGTTCGAATTGAGTCAAGTCCAAAACAAATAAGGCAGTGCTAGGATTATTTCTGACTACTACCAAAATGTTGGTGCCAGCGTTTAAAATAAGCGCAAGTAATGGGATGCGACTCGAGTCGCTCGCTTCGCTCGCTCCTCTTATCGCATTCCAATACTCAGGCTTATTTTAAACGCTGGCACCAACATTCTGGTCAGTCCATGATACTAAGTGTAAGGCTAATCAGCAGGTAAACCAGTGCAACACATTAAGAATGAAACACGATCTTTATCGAAATGAACCAGTGTTAATTGATTGGTTAAGGTTATGGGCTTCGAAGCAAGAGGTCCACGTTTGGAATCTGGTTGGCAGCGACTTTCTTCCGCTTCATCAAATTTTACCAACTGCGTACATACGCCTTTACAATATGTATATCTTAATACATGTGTGAACCTTTTACACGAATGCCACAAAATGTTCAAAATTCATTTGGAGGATCTCGCCATTTTATGTAGGCTGGACTTTCTGAAAAAAATCGGTTTTCAAAGTGAGCGCTCAATTTTTGAACGTTTTTTAGGCCCGTCTCCCAAAATGAGCAAAATTTTAAATGTGGAAAAAATGTTGAATATGGTTCATGTGAATTAAATCGCTAGGAAAAAAATGTTGTTGATAATACCAATTTTTTAAATTTCTATAATTTACAGCTGTTGAACGTCAAACAGATCAGAAAGAAAATTCATTACTCACGTCAAGTCACACATAACACAGCCTAAAAATTTAGACAATCACAGAAGCACTTGCTTACATCCCTTAGGAAAAACTGAGAAAACTTGAGGTAGACAGTGGATTGTCAGCAAAACGATGGTGGGGCGGGCGAAGCGAGGCGATACATTGTTTAATCATAACACAGTACTAAGCAGCTATAATTTTAATTAGCTAAACTTTGAAACTTGTTTAATTCTTATGGAATATAATGAATCATCATCCAATGTCGATACAGCTTGATGTTGGAATGTTTCCGAAGATGGATTATAAAAAGACAGGCTGCAGTGCCGTATCATAAAGCATTAAGACTATCTCAACTGTTTGCCACAGTGCTTGTCTGTTACATTTATTTCAATTTTTTAATTAGTTAATCTACACAAATAAGGCTACAAAATTGGTTCATAAATTTGATTTTGCCGTGAGGTGAAGTCAGAGATAATCCTACAACTCGATTTACGGCACAATATAATTTCTGTCGCATTCTTTAAAGCACTTTTGTAGCCACTTTAAAGTTTTTCCAAAAGAACTCGAACAAATGAATGACTTTACATACGTTTACTTACATACCTACATTGTGCACTGAACCTCCGTCCGTGCTTTCGTGAATGCTTCCTATCAGCAATATTTTCATCCATTCACTCAATACTTATTCAGTGATCTATCGCAGAATGTGATTTGATTTAGCTGTAGTTTTTCAAAAAAACATATGGCGCAATTAAACCATTTCAAACGACCAATTCATACTGATGTAAAAACAGACAGGCCGACGCAAAAAGTGCAGCCACAGAAATGTTGCCGAGCATACAGTCTGGCTGTTTTGCGTTTTGATTTATGGAATATCATAAACCTCAAGGAAGTTCTAACTAGCGTTGTAAAAGATAAGGATTTTCTGCAAGATCAAAGATAAAGATGAAGTTGAAATTTTAAAATCTAGAAGATAAAGATAAAGATGAAAAATTAAGAAAGATGAAGATAAGATAATCTGCAAGATAAAGGGACCGAAAAGGAAAACGATAAAGATCAAGTGTAAATATAGTGCTTAGTCGCGAGAATGATGTCATGTGAAGTGCAATAAACGAGAGTGGGTGATGCAAAGCAGCCAACTGAATGCCCTAACTTTAACACCTGAGTTCAAAGAGGTGATGGGCATTAAGCACACATAAATGTAGGTGTGGGGGTTTACCCGCGGTATCTGACTGACCCACGCACTACTACTACTGGCTGACAGCAAGTCACTTCTTTCTTTTCTCAAGCATCAAAACCCTGCTCTGTGCAAAGTATAGTAGCAACACTTATTGATGTTTTCAAACTTCTCCATTTTTCCTAGGCTTAGACTTAGGTTATACGTGGGTGCTAATACTCCCGCTTGGATCAGTATCACTCCCGCTTACTTAGGTCAATATACAGGCATTAGTTTGGGCCGCACGCCGTAGGGTTTAAACAATCGTTTTGTTTTCTTTTCTTGTATTACAGTAAAACTTGAATGCGCCTAAATGAACTGTTTCATTTCAAACCTGCATTTTGAATTACGCTGCTAACTTATGCAGGTACATACATACTTTCTTAGCAAGATAAATTCCTATCAAGAAGATAAAGATGGACAGTGATATTAAGATTATCTTGCTGAAAAGAAGAACATCCATAAGTGAATAGTGAGACAATAATGAAACAGGATTGAGATTTCACAGGGTAGTACCTACATCAAATTATATGTCGTCTATTCTGATGTCAGTAAGCTTCATGGCCAATTTTGCAGCCAAACTAATGGGAACAAAATGCAGCTAAAAAATATAAGCAACACAGGCCATATTTAAGGAACCTACTTACATAAATAAATGTGCAGTTTACTCTCATTTACCAACTAAACACGCGTTAGCAAGCTGAACCATTCAGAGCTTTCGAAATGGACAAATTTATTCTAAGCGAATTGGCTACACTAGACTAAACAACGAGAAAGAAGCGACTATCAAAATTCCAACACGTCTAGCTTTTAGGCTTCGATGACTTAGATTCGGGCAAACTGACATCGGGAAGCTTATCAGGAGCCCGCGGATCTGGCTGAGCTTGACGGAATTTGGTTAATTGTTGCTCGATGTCGTAATAGGTCCATTTGTTGTTTGAGAGATATTGCACGCATTTATAATCGCTGGCAGCGGCCTTATTTTTCGATCCTAAAAACAGAAAATTACGAAATATTAGTAGCTCAGCCACTTTCTTTGCAAAATGCAATGATAACGATTCGGAGTGTTCATGCATGAAAACGATGACGAATTCATGCTTTGGCTACATTTCATTCCTATTAGGGAACAAGCGTGTAGCACACATACCCCCAGCCCCAAAATTGAATTTTTAACATGTTCTTGGGGATTTTTGCCAGTTTTACGCCACAAAAGCCACCAGGTTTTGTTGCTGCTTATGTATATGATCTATCATCTCTAACCACGATTTGTGCAATTTTTGATAAGACTCCTAATTTTTAGAATATACCCATTTTTATAGCTTATAGTCTGTGATAGCGCATGTTAAGTATATCTAAACTTTTAAACTGAAACAGACTACAATCCATAATAATTTATCGTTTCCTAAGTGTAAGCAAAACATTTGATCGGGAAATATGCGAGTTTTGTGGTCTAGAATTCGTCGAAGGAAAATGCAATTAAATTCATAGAGTACAGATAAAGCCAGAAAAAATCCTATTAAAATAAAAATCACAGTCTTATTAGGAATTGAAGTCGGAAATTTTTCCTTTAACAAGTAGCAATAATAGTTCATGCTGCTTGCCAAGGGTTACAAAAAATTAATAGTTTTGTTCTTATAATACGCAAGGAAGAAATGAGTCCTTGAGCGATTTTTAAGTGTTCTGCCGTTTTTAACCAAAACTAGTTCCTCATTTCTAGCCCTTTCCGGAAATGACCAAAAATTACCACAAATCTTTTGTTACAACATAAATTATACCTACGCCAGATACACGCGCATTTAACTTATGGAACAGAATAGACGACAAATACGAGTTAGTGGTTTTGGAGGGTCTTCATCACAATGGAAAGTAATATGACGAAAATGTGGTAAAACGACGGCCAAAAATGGATAAAAATGAAAATTTTTCTGTAAAATCATATGAAATTGACCAGAAATGGACGTATTTTTAAGCTATTCTAGCATATAAACACCAATTTTTGAGGCCGTTTCGGCCCAGACAAGCTCTCTGCCTGACCCCCTTCCTCCAAACCGTTCGCGCTATGCATAAATGGTTTGGCTTACAGAACTGAATTTTACGTTTTGCCGCGAATTTTGGACGTTAATGGGTAGAACTCGATGAGAAACAGAAAAAGTGGTGTTTGAGCCAATAACATCAATTATTCGGCACTTTTTGACATTTGGAAATTTTTGGAGCCTCAAAATTTGAGTGCTGCCCATACAATGCATGGATACTCGTGTCGATCAAATTATAATGAAGGAATAGAGAAGCAGTAGCCTTACTAACCGAGTTGTTTCATAGCATCCGCGTGTTCTATGCCGGAAGTGCCTCGGAAAAATGACTCGTGATCAGAATATAAACGTTTGCTATACAACCGCCGTAAATTTCGTTGAAATTTAAAACAAGCATCTCGACTCGTTAGCATGTTTCAAATGGAATTTTATCGACTGAACCAGGTCAGAAAATCAGCAACCCATCGTTTTCTACGGAGTAACTTAAATGAAAACTGAAAAAAATAAGTTTCTGAGCTGTAATTGAATTTTTCTTTTCATTAGGAAATGAAAATCATCGTAGGTACCTATTCTAAAGGAATGGCATCTAAACTACGATATTATAATTAAACTACGATATTATGATCACCAGTAGCGGATCCGGGATTTTCCTAGGGGGGCGGTACCCCTAAGGGGGGCGGAACCCTGACTTGGGCGGGAAAATAAGCCGTTTTAACCAGTAAATCGCTTGATCACAAGATCGAGATTCTCGTTATATTATTCAGATAGACAGTTATAGCAAAGAAAAATGCTCCGATGGAAGAAAAGGACGAATATACTTGGGATTACGGGTTATTAAGGATGCAAAAGGAGGGGACTAGGAAAAAGCTACCTATGTATAAGTCTTAAGTCGCAAAAACCTCTTAAAAATCAGACTTTCTCTATGCAACGCAAAAACCGAAGTATATTCTACGGCCTCTGAAATAATGTAACCTTCTTTAAATAATTTCCAATGCTTCACATAAGAGAGTATAAACATCATCTAAAATATATACTTTTTATGAATTGCTTGTGAGTTGCAACGCTGACTTGCTTTGTATCGTGTCGTAACCATACATGATCTTGAGGGAGTTGGAGGGGGTTTCACCCCATCCCAGGAAAATTTTCAGCCTCCTCCCCCGCAAAAATTTTTTCACCTCCAAAATTGAGCGATTCTTTTGAAGGTTCCCAAAAGAGTTTTGAAATTTTGTCGAATAGATGCTTTTCTAAGCGTTTTTAGCCATCTATTTGCTCAAAAGTGCCAAAGTTTTCGGCGCTTCGCGCCATTATACTTATGTTTTGACTATATGTTGTTCAATTTATTCCGACTTTTTTTATATTTTTCGAAATTTTTATGTTTTTATGCTCTAGTAAGATAGAGCATCGTCAGAAAGGCTAAAAACAATATTTTTGACGCGTACCTACCATTTTTGGACCCAAAACGGCATTTTATAATTTCACCTTCCCTCCAGAATTCATGCTGTGCATGTATGATCGCGATTGATAGAAAACTAACTGCAATTGTATCTAAAGGTGTCTTCCATAAGCGTTATATAGCAAGCAAAACTGGCATCAACTGATTAGTGCACACAATCGTTGCGGGCATGCAAGTGCACCTGAATCTAGTCTGTTTCACGTAAAAAGTCGCTCGTAGTTTACTCCATCTACCTTCTCATAGCTACTGCATAGCTAACTTGCTGCTTTTTCAATCATTTTTTGTTTAATAGTTATTTTGATCTTCAGGCCGCAGAACATACTTCGATTTTTTGTGTTGCTTAGAGAAAGTCAGATTTTCAAGAGATTTTTACGAATTTAGGCATATACATAGCATAGGTGCACAAGGTCAGGGTCGGCAGGAAGGAGGTGAAATCCTAAGAAAACAAAAAGTAAATTTAATGTTCACGATTTTTTTTGCCGTTTTAACGATCAAAATGGTGAAAATAGCCTATAAAACGTTTTTTTGTGGTAATATCGCATTTTAAAAGCACTTTTAGTGCATGTTGACAGCATTATTTCACTTTCAACATTGAAAAATGCAAAAAAATTTCAATTTTGGGCGTTTTTTTAGTAAAAGGAAAAATTTTAACGTTTTCACTGCTTTTGACCTCAAACATGATGCAAAAAACGTTCCATCAGCTCAAAATCGCCGAACAGTACCTGTCCGGCTGACCCTTAAAGGAGGAAGGGCTGATAACCCCCAAACCCCCTATGTGCATGTATGATACATCAGTAGCTTTTTCCTAGTTCCCTCCTGTCACATCATTAATAATACGTAATCCCAAGTATATTCGTCTTTTTAATTCCGTCGGAGCATTTTTCTTTGCTATCCCACTTTTAATCAGCACGATTTGAGTAAATCAGACGGTAAGCTCATACGGTACCATGCCATATTAATAATAGTAGTCCAAGAACGCGTAAAACAATATTGTTCTGAACATCAGTATTATCTTTTTTTAAACAAGAAAAACTTACCTTATTTGAACCAATCAAATGTTTCTAGCGTTAACTTCAAGGAGCAAGGCTCTAGAAGTAAAATAAATTTGTAGTGTAAACTTTACACATTAACAATAGATGAATAGTGCTAACTTTACACAACTACTGGGAGTGAAGAAAAATAACAGTCATATTCTTAATTTTTAAGTTACATACATTTTGAAAAAAATTAAGCTTCTGCAATGCTCTAGAAATGAAGTTGATTTTCCGTGTAAACTTTACACAACTACTGAGTGCAAATAAATTTAATAGCCAGATTTGTAATCCTGACATTAAGAGAATATTTTTAAAAACTCGAAGCAAAATGAATTTTTAGTGTAAATTTTACAGTTCTGCAATAAATCAATAGTGTTGACTTTACACATGTAATGGTTGCAGACAGGCACGTAGTTGGCCGTCCTATTTTGGGGGACCAACGCCAATTTTGAGGGACTAAGCCCAAAAAGGCCAAAAATAGCACAAAATAACGTTTAAAAAGTCATATTTTTCTGGTTTTTTTCTGAATTGCGGGGTCTAGACCCCCATTCCCCCCAGAGCTACGTGCCTGGTTGCAGAGAAAAGTTACAATAAGATTCATAAATCTGACGTTATGGAGAACTTTTTGAAAAAAAATTCACGTTCGAACAATGCGATGGATATAAAATGAATTTTTAGTGTAAACTTTACACATCAATAATCAATGCATAATGAAAAATTTTCCTAACTACTAAGTTTAGAGAAAACTGACAGTCAGATTTTCCGCGATGCTGTAGAACTGAAGTTAATTTTCAGTATAAACTTTACACAACTACTGAGTGCAAAGAAATTTAATAGTCAGATTTGTAATCCTGACATTAAAAGGACATTTTTAACAAAAATTTCATGTTTTGAAATGTTCTCGAAGCAAAATGAATTTTTAGTTTAAACTTTGCAGTTCTACAATATATCAGTGGTGTAAACTTTACACAAGTAATGATTGCAGAGAAAACTAACAATTAGATTCATAAACCTGACGTTATGGAGAACTTTTTGAAAAAATAATTCACGTTTAAAAACGCTCTGGATATGAAATGAATTTTTAGTTAAACTTTACACATCAGCAATAAATGCATAATGAAAAATTTACGTAACTTCTACGTTTAGAGAAAACTAACAGTCAGATTCGTAGTTCATGTTTTTCAATGTTCTGGTAGCAAAATTAATTTTAAGTGTAAACTTTGCAGTACTACAATACATCAATAGTGTAAACTTTACAGAATGGTTGCAGGAAAAAGTAAGAATCAGATTCATAATCCTGACGTTATGGAGAACTTTTTGAAAAAATAATTCACGTTTAACAACGCTCTGGATATAAAATGAATTTTAAGTGTAAAAACTTTACACATCAGCAATAAATGCATAATGAAAAATTTACGTAACTTTCACGTTTAGAGAAAACTAACAGTCAGATTCGTAGTTCTTCATGTTTTTCAAAGTTCTGATAGCAAAATTAATTTTAAGTGTAAACTTTGCAGTACTACAATACATCAATAGTGTAAACTTTAAACAAGTAATGGTTGCAGAGGAAAGTAACAATCAGATTCATAATCCTGACGTTACGAAGAACATTTTGAAAAAGAATTTATGTTTTATAACGCTCTGGAAGTAAAATGAATTTTTGGTGTAAACGTTAAACCTTAAGAATCCCCTAATATTTGGCGTAATTAAACGCGCTCACGTGCATGCGTGATCTTCAATGTTTAGTACATTTTTTTATAATTGGCACCGCGTCCTAACCCATATCGGGAGAAATTGACAGACAAAAATCTAACAAAAACGTCTTTCACCCACGGTTTTTTTTGTATTCGGCAAGGATTTTTCGCGATGTACAAAGACTTTTGGGGACCGTCTTTGTACATGTACAAAGATTTTTTAGAAGACAAAAACTGCAAAAAAGGTTCGAAATTCGCAAAAATTTCGGCGCTCCGCGCCGAAATGAGCAATTGTGTGTTCTAAATATCTTTATAATTTCAGAAATTGCATTTTGAAAGGAAAAATACCAAACTTTTCGGCGCTTAGCGCCGTTTTGAGACGATTATTACTGATTTTTGCCCTCAGAAACCTAGAAATTGCTAAAATACGTAACCAAAGGTCGAACAACTCTGTTTTTGCCACACTAAAATCGCTACTGTACCATATTATAGTACCCAAAAATTTGTGTGTACGAAATGTACAAAGACTTTTAGGGACCATCTTTGTACATGTACAAACGGACCTTGTGCAAAAAAACACTGCTTTCACCCCAATGTTGGAACTTTACAACCCCAAAAAACAGTCAGCATTGAGTGTAAAGAAGCGCGACCATGTGCAATGTGTAACCATCGATATGTACCTTATTTTTAAAATACTTCGCACCATTCAATTCATAAGCGGAGTAGTTGACAGCCAAAAATAAGCAAAAGCTATTTTTTACCCAGTGTTTAAACTTTATACCATTAGAAATACTCTGTATTGAATTTAAAGAAAGGAGTCCAAGTGCGATGTGTAAGCCTTGAACGTACTTTATTTTATAATACTTTTCACTTTCTGGTTCATATACGGCGCGGTTGACAAACTGGAAGGTGAAAACGCATTTTCTGCG
This sequence comes from Mermis nigrescens, assembly GCA_036768485.1. Lineage (NCBI taxonomy): Eukaryota > Metazoa > Nematoda > Enoplea > Mermithida > Mermithidae > Mermis > Mermis nigrescens. The sequence goes on from JAVLUZ010000671.1 coordinate 413,232, forward strand.
TCCACCTCTAATGTAAACTTCAAACCGCCAGAACTAACTCGGTATTGATCTTACACGAACGCGGTCAACTTTATCGTTTAGCCCTTGAGCCCTAGTTCATTTCCATAAATAGGTCGTTTAGGGATTCTTGAAAGAAAAATTTGGCAGACATAAACCAGTCGAAAACTCGACCAAAATGTGTCTGCCCACCCCAGATTTTCGCACTCTTTACACTCCCACTCGTGGACTGATGCGAAATTCAAAAAACAAAAAAGTATATTTAGAAAATTCAGTCCTCTACAATTCTATACAATTAAATTCTATGAGGCATTCATGCTGAGTTTTGTACCAGCTGGGCAAGAAAAATGTCAAAAGTTTGCATGTTATAACGTTACGCCAAAACTTTACACCTTATTTACACAGTCGGTATTGAGTGTAAACAAAAACAAAAACGGGTGCATAATCTCTTGTTATTATCTATCGATTGTGTCCCGTTATAGCTGTAGGGGGGTAGACGTATGCATGTTGGGGGTACCCGAGTATATTATAGGTACGCGCTAACACGCTACCTATAATTAACCAAAAATTTGTTATAACTACATTTTCCGAAGCTGCAAAAGTCAAATCATACTCGGAAGATAGCCTATCGCCCGCTAATGCGAAAGCTTACATGCAGCGAGGAGCTTGGGGTACGACGTTTTTGGAAAAAATTGAAGGTCCTTAATCCCCCTAAAATTAGCCAGCTACTCAATCCCAAAATTTTGAACTGTTATCTATGCATGTCTGTGTGTCAAAAAAATACTCGTTTTTAACTATACCTAGCAATTTATCGGAACTTTTTTGACCTTTAAAATTTTAAGGCTCATCATCTGGGCGCTGCCAGGAAGCTCCCTGACAGGTGATCCTGTATTAACTTTACGAATTTCGGAATGAGCCTACTACAATCGCACGCCTCAATAAATACGGCAGTAAACAAAGAAAACTTTCTTGCCTGAGCTTAAATAAACTTGATCCATTGCAACTCAAGAAATTTATGATTAGGTTACTTTTGGGCATTCAAATGATAAATGTAAGGAGACTAATCGCTAACAGGTACATAAGAAAGATATGCAATGAGCGTTTGACGAATTTAGGCCTGAGAATGGGATTCGATTGTAATAATAACAGAAAGTCATCAATATGAAAAAATAAATAAATAAATAAAAGGCAAATAAATTAGGCATGTAAGTAAATTAAGCGAAACATGGTCATATTCAAACAGAGCTAAAATATTTTAAGGAAATGATATATAACTGATATCTTCAAATGAGACTGCAAGCCTGACTCAATATACTGTATTAGTTAAAAGCACTTTTTAGTCACTTTAAACTTTTTCAGAAACCTCAAAACTAAATGAAGCGGACTATAAAAAACAGATCAGGTATTTAGTTCGGACAACTTTACTCAATAATAAACTTCAAACGTAAAACTAGTAGAGAAAACAATTCGAAAAAACTTAAATTCCTCAAGGCGGAGGACTCATACGCGTAGAAAAAAAATCAACAAGTTTTTAATTTCCCAAAAACAATCGTAGAAAAGGCGCCGTTTTAGTCGTCAAAAGTGTCGTTTTTGACGATGCACGCCATATATATGCATATGCTCATTTTTTAATACATTCATTCAATTTACTCGATTTTTTGGCATTTTTTTAAATTTTTATATGTAGAAAGGAACAAAATCGTCACAAAGCCAAAATGTGGCTTTTTGATGCATTCCCACCATACGTGGGCGTGGAGGTGAAGGAAGAGGGGTATGCAACTCCAGAAGGCCAAATACCCCCGTAAACCAAAATACCCCCAGAATCCAATTTTTGAATTTTTTGTTTATTTTTCGCAAATTTTTGTTGCCAATGGATAGTGCTCGATGAGAAACGTCGAAAATGGTTTTTTCGCCATACACCACCATTTTTTATCTTTGAAAAATCCTGCACCCCCAGAATTTTAGTGCTGCCCACCTACAGGGGCGGATTAAGGGGGCGGGGGCGGCCGCCCCTCCATTACCCAAAATAGTGCGCAAAATTAAGGATTTTTGAGTTCAAACGGCTAATTTTTCCGCCCAATTCAGGGTTCCGCCCCCCCCCCTTAGGGGTACCGCCCCACCTTAGGAAAATCCTGGATCCGCCACTGCCCACCTATGATTCCCACCATTTTAAGCGCAAAAATGCACTTTATAAGAAATTTTTTGTTCCAGCCCCCCCCTAAATACCTATGTTGTGCATGTAAGGTTCGAGCGCTAAACTCGGTCAAAAAATGTTTATTCGTCCTTTTAGGCGTTTAATAAAAATTTATTACAAAAAAGTATAATTATTTCGATACAGTTATGATCTGTGATTGCAACAAAACACATTATCGTAAGTCGTCGCCTTTTGAAGCCGAAATTCGTTGCGTTTTCTTTTGATCTTTGTTAATACGGCTTTTGCACTTGTTCTCGTTTTCGTGATCGCTTGCATCGACATCAGCTTCGCTGCCGGACGAATCAGAATTGTTCTCATCGGCTGAGCTTCCGGTTGAAGAAGAGGGCAGCAAATCATCGTCCATGTAAGAGCTATTGCTAGCCGCAACGTCCGAGCCGCATTGATTGTAATTGTCGAAATATTTCGGCCATAATCCCTTATTTCTTATGTGCCTGCGAGGAGGGTGAAAATTTGGATTGTTGTCTTGAATGGGCGGCGCCCACCCATGAATGTAGGGTGGTCGGGGGGTACACCCTCCCCCAGAATCTGGAAAACTCCCCCGCGCAAAAAGTCGATAACCCTGCAGAACTGATGTTTTGGTGCCATTTTTGGCAATTTTGCCCCATCTGACCCCGCCCTCCCGCCGAAATTCGGCTGCTACCAATGACCGATGCATGCGACGCCCCTAAATTCTGGAGCGTCCAAAAATTTTTGAATGTCAAAAGCGCCGATACCAAAAATCGATAGTGGAAATCACACATGTACAGCATGGGAATTCTGAGGGGTCAGGCCCGAAAATATTTTTAAAAATGCCTTTTTGGGCTAAAAACGATAAATACACATCAAAAACACTGTATTTGTGACGTTTCAGACCATGCTCGTTCTTTGTAGAACATAAAAAAACGTTAAAAACATTTCGGAAGAAATTTAAGTAAATTGAACAAAATATGGTCAAAAAATGTGTGTATGGCGCGAAGCGCCGAAAGTTTGAGATTTTTGAGCCAAAAATGGGCTGAAACGCTTAAAAAGGCACACTTTTTACAACTTTAACTAATTTTTACAAAAAATCGATAATTCTAGGGAGTCGCCGCCATTTTGCGGGGGGTCGGTTGCCATTTTGCGGAGGGGGTCAAAGCCCCCAACCCCCCCAAGAACATGTCTGGTGGAAATACATAATCGTGGGGTTGAGGGAACACCTGGGCAATAGCCCATCCCAGCCAGTCCATGGAACGGGCTGACACACAAGCTGTACGGGCTTAAAAGTCCATTTGGATAAATTCATGTTAGAAAAATGTGAAAAAGAGTGGAAAATAAAACAAAGTCGTCTGTTTTGAGTAGGTATGATTGAGCGATTTGTCCTCCCCACCTAAAATTCGAAATTTTCCGCTAAAGCCGTGCAAAAGATGCTGTTTTAAGAGTTTTAAGTGATCTGTTTCCTCGAGAATGTCAAATTTTCGGCACTTCGCGCCATACACACATTTTTTCGACTATAATTTATCCAATTTATCTCAATTCTTTCGATAGGTAACTTTTCAAATTTTGTATTTTTCCTTATAGAAAGATAGATTACAGTCATAACGGCCGAAAATGATGTTTTAGACGCGTATCGCTCTTTTTTAAGGCCAAAAAGGGCACTTAAGAAAAATTTTCCAGTCTTATAACCCCCAGAAATCCCATGCTGTGCTGTCTGGCGACGTCCCTAAATTCTGCGCGTCCAAAAATTTATAAAGGTAAGCAAAAAGCGTCGAAAAGTGCTAAAAGGTAGAAGAGCAAAAAACACCATCGACGTTTATCGACGAAAAAATCGCGAACAATCAAGAAATTCTGAAAATTTAATTACGGAAAGTTCTTCTGAATTCTCGGGGTCCAGTCAGCCAGATCACGAATGGTCGTGGACAGAGAGGGAAAGACTGCGACTCTGACTAGACCTTACATCTAACCCCTCAGAATTCTAGGTAGGACTCCCGGCCAGTTTTAGGGAAGGGTTAAAAGACCTCCGATTTTAAGCCAAAAACGCCTAAAAACGCTAAAAATTCAATGTTTTCCAAAAATCGAGAGGGGTCAAAAATTTTCTGGACTTTGGGGGTATGGAGGATTCCCACAGTACAAATGAACCCCTAGAATCTAAAAGACCGCCCAGAATAGAATTTTCAGCTTATTTCATTTTTTCACGTTTTTTAACACCAATGGATAGAGTTCAGTGAGGAAAGTAGTAAAACAGTGTTTAGCCCTTGCCATCAATTTTCCTGCACTTATATGTCCTTTGCGAATTTTTCAATCCCAAGACCCCTGAATGGGCGTGGGTGTTGGTTGGTTTAGATGGGCCCCCCACAGATTAATGTAGACCCCGGAAATCTATTTTTAGTAACATTTTTGGCGATTTACCGCATCCTGACCCCCAGAATTTGGGTGCTGCCCATGTATGATTTTGACCCTCAGAATCCAAAATATCCCTGATTTTGAATCCTTTCACACATCATGAACACACGTGGGCGTGGGGATAGGGGTTCGGGGGTATGCACCCCCAGAAGGCCGAATACCCCCAGAATTCAATTTTTGAAATTTTTTGTTTTTTCGCAGTTTTTTGATGCCAATGGATAGTGCTCGATGAGAAATCGTTTAAAATGGTGTTACGATTTCTACCTAACACAATTTTTTTGATCTTTGAAAAATCTTCCACCTCCCAGAATGTTGGTGCTGCCACCAAAAATCATGAGATGAATGTTAGGAACTTTGAATCAAAATTATATCGTAAACCATAAATTACACGTAAAGGCAGGCGATTTCAACATTATGAATCGTTTACAGCATCATTTTAGGAGGCAATAGTAGAACTTTCAAACTTTCAGGATGAATGGTTTATGCCGGCTTTACTGATAAGCGTTCGAAATAGATTCAAAGTATTAGTTGAAATGAAATTTTTGTCGGAATCGGATTAATGAATTTTCATAATTTTCTTATTGAAAATCCACCGAAAAATGGATAAAGTGAGATTTAAATGCTGATGATGACACGCAAAAAAACATTTTTATAAAAACCGAAAATTTTGGGCTTATTAGTTCAAAAGAGAGCTAGAATCTATTCTAGCAGTCTATAAAATGTGCTTCAAGAATTTTCAACTTTATTCGTTTAGGGGATCCTTGTAAGAAAATATTCGTACTCCCAAAAAGATTTTTTAGGGGAGCTAGTCCCCCAATCCCTTTTAGCTACGTGCCTGTGAAAACCTTTTGAAAATTATCCAAAATTTCTCGACTCATTTGAATTAATCTTCGTAATCCGAAAAAATCCGGTTGAAGGATGCCGGAACATACGTGGGCGTGTGAAGGGTTTGGGGTATGCTATGCAACCCCAGAAATCAAAATACCCGCCACAATTCAATTTATAAAATTTTTGTTTTTTTCTGCAATTTTTTGATTCCAATGAATAGTGCTCGATGAGAAACGTTGAAAAATGGTGTTTTTTTCGCCCTAGCACCATTTTTAAGGCCATTTTTGACCTTTGAAAAAATCTTGCAAGCCCCTCCCCCAGAGATTTGCCCACCTATGCGCACGAAGGTAATATCGTTGTTGCATAAGCTTGATGTGGTTCCCGAAGACAGTGGTAATCCTTAAAAATTTCCGTCCACCCCTTAGGAATAAAATCCGATTTATAAATAAAGCCGATAAGCTTTGTTAAAAGCACGAGACTCCGAACACTGAAATGGTTAACCATTGACAGAGGTACACAGGCACGTAGCTCTATGGGAATGGGGGGTTCGGACCCCCCCCCCAAATTCATAAGAAAAGACCGGAAAAATGAGACTTTTTGAATGTTATTTTGTGCTATTTTTGACCTTTTTGGACCCCGGACCCCCCAAATTGGTGTTGTTCCCCCACCCAGAAATAGGACGGCCAGCTACGTGCCTGGAGGTACATATGTACATATCTGACATGGAAACGGTCAAAAATATGCCCGCTAATCACTTACTTAATAGAATTTTATATAAAATGTATTGAAAAATACCTAATAAAAAATGCCCGAGAGCAGACCAATATGAATCGTGAAAAAATTTCATACATAAAAAAGAGGGCTCATTGCCAATGAAGTATGTGTTTAGGTGACTGGACCGAATATAATCTAGTTTCCTGACCTGAGCTGTAAACATTACCGTAACACAGTGTTTTTTTTGTACGAGCCTCTTTATACATGCACAAAGATCTCCGGATAAGTCTTTGTACGAGCGAAAATTTTTTCAACATATAATATATAGATATATAATTAAATATACACGTTTTTACATACTACTAGATTGTTATCCGTGACCCGCCAGCTTCTTAAAAAGTGTAACTTTGTCCTAAATTCAGCTAGTTATATTAGTTCGGCGCGAAGCGCCGAAATCAATTATGAGTCGTGCAGGCACGTATGTATCTGAAAGGAAAGGGGTGTTCGTGCCCCCAAAATTCAGAAAAATCGGAAAAATAGGAGTTTTTAACCGTAATTTTGTGCTATTTTTGGCCTTTTTGGGCTAAGTCCCCCAAAAATTGGTGTTGGTCCCCCAAAATAGGACGGCCAGCTAGGTGCACGTACACAATCAGAAATGATACAGCGATTGCAATATGCTGACTGAATCTCATAATTGACACCGATTCGCTTTAATGCAACGCAAAGACAAAAAAGTCAATTTTAAGTTCAAAGGGCTGAAAACAGAGCAAATTTTTTTAATAGTTCTTTTTTCTGCATAAAATCTTTATAAAACAGTAGAGATAGATGTAAAAAATGCTCAAATCTGTACAAAGACGCTTAAAGATAGATTTTGGAGTGTTTAATGCCTGCGCTTGGAGCTAAATAGAATGTAATTATCGTATTCAGCGCGAAGCCCCGAAAATTTTCTGAAAGTTCGCTAAAAACAATACTCAAAAAAGCATCAAAATCACTATTACTTTCCCCCAAAAAATCTTTTTACATTGTACAAAGATGGCCCCCGAAAATCTGTGTACGAGCCGAAAATCTGTGTACGAGCCTCAAAATCTTTGTCTCGTACAAAAAAAAACAGTGTTGTGGCAGAGATAAAGATTTCGCAATAACAAAGTCGATCAATATTTCTTCCAAAGTTCCGAATAAAACTGAAATTTAGCATTTTACTTTCATTAAATCAGGTCAACTTTTCAAATAATTGAAAAATTTTCGAACTGTTCAATTTCGCGCCAAATTCACGTGATGCGCCACATAAATATACCTTATATTGTGTTTTAGTAATACTCGGGTGATCTCCGCCTTAACTTTGTCACCTTCTGCGATTGGTTCACACAAAACAAAGTCTCCTCGCTTCACCCAAACATTTTTCCGAAATTTATTTGGCATGCTAACCAAAAACTTAGCGCCGCTCTCATTTTCCACTTCGTGCAAATTGTTTCCCCGGCCAGCTGTGATTCTGGCAATAAAATTAGGGTGTTCTGGCAAAATAAGATCATAAACAGCTTCTTGCTCCACATATTTTTTCTTCGTCGACACAGACATAATTATTTACCTAAACATAGATCAAAATTGAATAAAAAGTCTACATAAAATTTAGATACTGTATATATGTACGTTAAGTATGTTGTACATGCACCTGGGGGTTAGAGCAGACATGCACAGCATGGGCATTCTAGGGGTAATATTATAAAGTGCCTTTTTGGGCCCAAAACATGATAGGAACGCGTCAAAAACATCATTGTTCGGCGTTTCAGACGATGCTCTATTTTTCTAGAGCATAAAAACAAAAAATTTCGAAAAAAGTACAAAAAGTCGAACAATTTGAACAAAACATATTTAAAGCATGAGTATAATGGAGCGAAGCGCCGAAAATCTTACGTTTTTGAGCATATACATAGATAAAAACGCTTAAAAAAGCACCTTTCTACGAATTTGTAGAAAATTTCTAGGAACTTTTGAGTAATCGCGAATTCTGGGGATAGGTAAAAAAATTTCTGGGGGAGGTATAAAATTCTTCTAAGGAGGGATGAAACCCCCAAATCATGTAGGAACGGGAGAGGGTTTCAGCCCCGCTGATGGGACCGAAAATTAGATACTGTTGAGAGGCTATAAGTATGCCATCCAAAGAAATTGAAAAAAGAACTTAGGAACTCAAATATACAAATACGCAAGTAAAATGGTAACTACAGGAAATTTATCTACTAGGTAAGAATATCATCGTATCTGTGTTTAACACGAGCTCATTGATTAGAAATTCCGAACGGAAATTGCAACTTCCATTTTCTTATTGAAAGTAGTGGCCTTTCTACAGAATAGTAACTCTTTACACATTGTTAAAATAATCCGTTTTGTTTATGCTTAGCTTAAGCTTAGTTTATTTGCATTAGCCATTAGGCATTTTCGATTGTTCGATAGTAGAGGTCATTACGTCATAAGAAACGGTCTATTGCAGTTACTACTACCATTATCATTGTCCGGGGCGGACTTGAAGAAGGCGAGGGGTCGCCCCCTATGGGCTCAAAATAGTTGAAGGGATAAAGAATGGATATGTAATTTGCATAATTTCATAATTTCTCAAACTTTTCCGGCGCTTTGCGCCCTTCAGTACCAATTAATGACACTTATTCATGTTCTTGGCGACCTGGAAGCAATTTTCTGTTCACGGAATGAGTTTCAAAACAATTTTAAGAGCAGAAACAACTTTTCCAGCATAGATTCCTTCTATTTTCAAGCATAAATTTAAAAATTTTTGAAATTTCGCGTCAAATGCTACAAATATGTACAGGAAATCGAGCAGCAAATCAAACTTCGAGACATCCTTCCGCCAAAATTTTGCTAATTTTTCCGGCGCTTTGCGCCGGATTTCCGCTTAAAGTCAAAGAAATTTACTGATTTTTTTGGTGATTTCAAAATTTTTCAATGTTACCTCAAAAGTGATTTCAAATAAGAGTAGACTATGTAAAATGCCGAAAAATGCTATTTAGCACGTGAAGGGCAACATTTCGGATCTATTTTGCTGTCTTGTAATTACCTTTTCTGGCTGTTTGAGGCTTCAGATTGGTGCCAGAGATGATCTAAGCCTAAGCTAAAGATGGGACGGAGTGAGCAAAGCGAGTGGAGCAATTTTCGCCCCATTCAACTCAGGCTTAGATCATCCCCTGGCACCAATGTGAAGGCACATAAGTAAGCCTAAGCCTAAGCCTGTGGTAAGCACAACCAAATGATTAGCAAACATGTTTTTTACACCAATCACTATCCTAATCCTCCTGTTCATTGGGGCTGTCGCTATAATTAACTAGCGAAGGGCGATTGGATCATTGAGATGAGTGAAAACCAGCAGTCAAGGGGATGTCCAGGCGCGGAGAAAAAACCGGAACGCTCTAGCTGCTAATCTGATAGAAATATGATATAGCAAAGGGGTAGCAGAATTAGCGGTATAAGTTGAAATTGATGAATCCAAACACTCTCTATATGAGTATATTGGAATTCTCAAAAAACATGTGCTGGCAAAAGCCCACTCAAGCTCGGCTAGGTCGTGCCTTCCGCTTCCTCATTGATACATGTGCTCGGAATATACCAATTCCTTACAAATTCATCCTTTAGTATGTGCATTGAATTAAATCTACCAAAGCGCGTGGGTGCCTAAGCATCTCCTTTTTATAAATAATTTCTCCTGTGTTGCTAGATTTTTTGCCACTAAACAATTTCATTCGCTTATGACGTATTCCGCAGCAGTCTATAAAAACAAAATTTTGCACTCTCTGCTACAACTCGAATAACAGCTTCTGAAATGTTGTCCAATCAGATAGCAGCCTACAGTGTATATGGCATCTTGTTCGATTTGTGGAATACAGTAATTTTTGTTATAATGTGATTTTGATAAAGGTATTTGATTAGATGCGGTAAGGCTTTACTAACAACATGGAAAAAGAAAAAAGAACAATAGAGTACCTATAGTCTGTTGTACATAAATTCTAAGGATTTTCATTGACAATAAGCCGAGGGTTACGATAATTGTATATCAGATCAATGCTATAATCGCAATCTGTTGGCTTATTGTCGATGATAGTCTTAAAATTTATGACCAAACTTGTGTGAAACAGACTAAAACCAGTAGAATATTCTGTAATTTCTATAAATAAGTACAATAGTAATCTTTATGTACCTCCCACATCATGCATTCATACCTACAATTTAGGATCATGTACCTAGTCTTTTGGCGTGCCAAGGGATTTAGGATTCCGGCATTACAGTAATAAGTATAGTTTTATATACCGTGCACATCCATGCACTCGGTTTCAAAACATTAACTATTACAGTAGATGCTTATGCGCTATTTAAGTATGCTATTTTTCTATTCCTTGTCATTAAAAATTAACCGCATTCACTGGTAATATGGCGAATATGTCACTAGAGCTAAGGTCGAAAAACCCTGTTTTACCACACTGAAATCACTACTGTAGGTACCATTTGATAGAACACAAAAATTTGCATGTACAAATCTACAAAGACTCTTGGGGACCATCATTGTACATGTACAAACGGACCTTGTACAAAAAACACTGTACCTGAAACTTGCAAAGTGTGCAGCATTGAAGGTGAAAATATTCGAAAAAATTTTTGATAAAAGACATTCTCAAACCCCCTGGCCAAAATCCAGGCGGAATTTTTTCTAATATGGTTTTGTCTCCGATTCTCCTAAAAATACTTTTTTCTGATAGATTTGAGGACGCTGAGTCCATAAAAAAAGCGTTTGGGAGGCTGACGAATATTTGTGGAGATAGAGCCCTTCAAACTTGCAGAAAACATGATTATTTCAATGTTCTAAGGGCTCTATCTCCACAAATATTCGTCAACCGCCTAAACGCTTTGTTTTTCTGGACTCAGCGTTTTCGAATCTATCAGAAAAAATTGTTTTTAGGAGAATCAGTGACAAAAAAATTTTTTGAAAAAAAAATTATGCAAAAAAAGTTATGCTAAACCCAATTTTTAACATTTCTGCATTACAGTTCTGACGTTAACAAAGCCGAAGCAGGGTGTAATCCATTCATCACGGTTATTATTTTAGACTTGCCGTGCATATCAAATTGGTGCCAGTTGATGGTCTAAGCCTAAGGCACAATTTTTGCCCCAATTGTCTCAGGCTTAGACCATCAGCTGGCACCAATGTGAATACACTTTCTAAGCCTAAGCCTAAGATGTTCGTATAAGCAAGCTGGTGAGTTGTGGGCAAGTATCTATTTGCCAAAAATTTAGCTCGCATGGATCTAATCACCAAATTTTATCTAATATGGTTTTTTCTCAATTTTCCCGAAAACAGTGTTTTTACGCTTTTTTAACGTCAGAACTGTAATGTAGAAATGTTAAAAATGGGGTTTAGCATAATTTTTTTTGCATAATTTTTTTCAAAAAATTTTTTTGTCACCGATTCTCCTAAAAATAATTTTTTCTGATAGATTCGACAACGCTGAGTCCAGAAATCAAAAGCGTTTAGGGGGCTGACGAATATTTGTGGAGATAGAGCCCTAAGAACATCGAAATAATCACGATTTTTGCAAGTTTGAAGGGCTCTATCTCCACAAATATTCGTCAGCCCCCTTAACGCTTCTATTTCTGGACTCAGCGTCCTCGAATCTATCAGAAAAAATTATTTTTAGGAAAATCGGAGACAAAACCATATTAGAAACTTTAGCCATCCAGGCTAAGCTTATCCCTCTTTGTGGCGTCGATTTCACCTATCTTTTGGCAGCTTCTATCGTTTTATTGCAGTAATGTTCAAAAAAATTAGCGCTTCGAGCGAATAATAAGCATTTTTTTCCGTCAGAAACGTAAAAAAATTTCAATAAAAAAATTGATTTTCCTATTTATTCAATAATACAGGATGATGTGAAAAGACCAAAAAACATGTTATTTCAAGGCTCCCGCCCCATTTTATGGGGTTTTTAGACGAAAAAATTTTTTTGAATTCCCCTCTGGCGAAAATCCTAGCTACGCCTACGATGGCCTCGCCCGTTTTTATGGGTTTTTCGATTAAAAATATTTTTTTAATTCCCCTGGCGAAAATTCGAGCTACGCCTGTGCTCTGGTTCTTGCATTGCGCATCGGGTGCGGATCAAATCAAAACATCCGATTTTCACTTTTCTTCAGTGTTGCCAGCTCTGAAAAGGCAAATCGGCCAAATCGACATTTACAACCGGCCAAAATCGGCCAAGAGCAAGGTAAATTCCGGCCAAAATCGGCCAAACTATGTATATATAGTTGAAAGATAAGAAAACGGATAAAATTTATTCAAATCAACTACTGGGTGAAATATCTACTACATTAAACGCATTTTGAACATTCAACAAAGTATCACCCGAATCTAAGAACGGTTCATTAAGGCACACGATATCATCATCACAAATTATAGGACTGTACATTGTATTTTTAAACAATTGAAGCATGGTTTTGGTAACAGTAAAGCTGCAACAATCCTCACCCTTCCAGCATAGCAAAAAACGAACACGTAATAAAGCATCAGTAGTCTTGACATCTAAGCGATTTCTTAGTTTAGTCTTCAGCAAGTTTAATACAGAAAAAGCTCGTTCAACACTAGCATTAGAAAAAGGCAAACTTAAAGCAGACATTGCAAATGAGGTAATGTTTTGAAAGCGCGGAAGAACACCATTGCTATTGTCATCTTCAATGACTTCGGCCCAAAACAGAGCCGGATCATTTTGCAGTGCTGACTTCCATTCATTCTTCACAAGCACGTTGTATTCAGATATGGCCTTATCGAGATCAATATCAGTTAAAGCTGGAGGTAGGGCATTTAGAAGCTGCCTAAGTTGTGTTATAATAAAATCGGTTATACTTAAATAAAAGGGCCACCCTGTATTTTTGAAGATGTAGGTAAGTATGATTGCGCCTATTCACCTTTATATTTCCAACAACCGAATCATTTGGCAATTGGCAATAACCGCTTCAACATTTCGCTGAGATGATCAATAGTGAGTATAGAGGAATGTTCGACGATAAATACTGCCAAGTTCAATTCAGCTTTCTTAACTACTTCAGCAGAGCTCTGCTCTTTTCGATGTGTAAATCCAGTAGAACTCGTCAATGAATGTGTTTGTTGGCAACTTTCAAAGTCACTAACAGCTTTAATGTGCTTGACCGACTTAATATGTACAACAAGAGCATCGTGTTTTGGGCGTAGATTAGCAGAACATACTTTACATTGAGCAGAACCATCTTTGCCTTCTATTAGCCACGATTTGAAAATTGGTTCCCGAAGCCAAGATTTGACAAATGTATGAGATCCGGATTTGCGTTTCTTTTTAACCGGTGATGGCATAGTTGAGTCCTTAAAAGCGGCAATCAGTTAACGTGTGTAGGAAACCAATAGCGAGTGACAACGTACACCATCAGACGGCATCACTTATCCGCCCCCCGGGGGCGGATAATTTTGTTATTCGCCCCCGTAATGGTAAATATATGGAAACTTTTATCTAATAAATGGTTCTCACCGATTTTCTTAAAAACACTCATTTCTGATAGGTTCGGGGACGGTGAGTCCGGGGGCGAATAATAAAAAATTATTCGCCCCGGGGGCGGATAATAAAAAATTATCCGCCCCCGGGGGGCGGATAAGTGATGCCCCATCAGACTAAGCAGACACGAATGACACGACATAAGGAGTGGTTTGATTTGATTAATGTGTTGTGTTGTGAAGATACATGAACGAAATGGGAAGGAAATTGGGTGTGGGGGATGAATGAAGGAAACCTGGGCTGGGTGGGTGGGTGCCGGGCCGGAAGGGCGGACTCGGGTCCACAGTCCTTGCTGGTTTGTTGTTCTTTTGTAAATTGTTGTAATTTTTGTTTTGTGCCTTCTTCTTACAGTAAGTAGACGATCGGCCAAATTCGGCCAAACTGTTAAAAAAATCGGCCATCAAAATCGGCCAAGACTTTCAACCGGCCAAAATCGGACATCAAGCCTGAAAATCGGCCAATTTTGGCCGATTTTCGGCCAACCTGGCAACACTGCTTTTCTTTCTTCCTGGATAAAGCAACTACAGTAATTGGTATGTCATTAAGTAAATGCGTATTAGGCGTACCGTGTGATCTATAAAATTGATGATAATCAAAATGCAAAGATGGACGATTTCGCTTGGCGAACAATTTGAGCAAAAATAGACATTGTGGAAGAATAAGTAATGCACGAAGGGCCTAAAATTTAATACTTTTAAGTCATAAAATCGCAATGATTCAAAGAGCACATATTCCTCGATTTTTAGGAAAATCAAAAATTCTGAGTTAACGATTTTTTGTGCGGAGTGAAACTCCAGTTATGTACATATCTTCTAATAATGTGCACGTACCACTAATTTTATTGGACTTTGAAATGTTGCACATTTTTGTAACTCAGAATTACTGAATTCCTCATGTGTGTATCGTGTAAGAGACGTCAAAATAGCGTTGACAAAAGTCCGAACTAAGGACTGCCGGATCATGGTCCAGGAGTAGTCCTTATGATCCTCGGACTGTAAGGACCGGTCCTTTTTGAAACCGTAGTGCACTACCGTAGTCTTTTTTAGGATCATGGTCCGGACTACATGTAGAGAGTCTCACCGGGTGGGCAGCAATTCCCACCACTGGACCAGCGCCATACCGAATAAATCGCAGATGGCCGGTGCTCTACCTGATAGCAGAACGCTGTGTATAACTAACGGTTGAAACATCAACCTGACGGGTTATACACAAAAAGCGTCTGCGAGCAGAGAACACTCAATAGGACTTACGTGTATGTGCACCGCACTTACATACAGACTATGATCCTCAAGTTAATCTTTAATTCACAAAATAAGATGTAGTGTAATTACTGTAGATTTATTTTTCTCCAAAGTTATTCACACGCTTTTTCTAGTGTAGCGCTTTTGACAGTACAGCTTGTAATATGTCAAACTGAAAATTCGGCGTCATTCATGATTATATTGCATATACCGTATTTATTTCAATAAAAGCCGCCCTTGAATAAACGCCGCCTTTGAATAAACGCCGCACCCAAGGTCTCAAAAAAATAATAATCGCCGCCCTTGAATAAATGCCGCGGCGCTTATTCAAGGAAACGTATCTTTATTGTAAACTTCAAGCAGAAGTTTAAATTCCGCCTACTGTTAACTGTAGAGATGATTCACGCTTTTTGTTCATTTTGCACCCATTTTTGCACATTTCTTTTCGATTTTGCTTCCATTTTTAATCGAGTTTTACGAAAATTCATGATCATGGAAGCGACAAATACTTCAGACGTGGGTGATATATCGCGTAAAAAAATACAGCGTCGATTACAAGTTAGCTGCCATTCGTGATGCTGGAAAGAATGGAAATCGACCAATGGCGAGTCGATTAGGAATGGTGAACTTGTTATAGATACCCATTTTGAATTGAAAAAAATAATCGCCGCCCTTAATTAATCGCCGCCCTTGAATAAACGCCGCACCAAAATGACCTCTGAAAATATAAAACGCCGCGGCGTTTATTCAAATAAATACGGTAATAAAGATAAAAACAAAAGTGTTTGCAAGGAATCAAAGGCCGAAAAATGGTCTTAAAAATGCTGATATGGCAAAAAAATTTCATTTTCGGCGTTTCTCACCAAGCTCTATCCCTTGGCATCAAAAAATCGCAAAAAAAAAACAAAAATTTTCAGGGTGGTATTTCGGTTTTTTTCGGTTTTTATGTTGGGTATTTTGCTTCTGGGGGTGCATACCCACACCTGGGCGTGGGGGGGTTTGAGGGGAGGGGTATGCACCCCCAGAAACCAAAATACCCTCCCCCCAGAAATCAAAATACCCTTCAGAATTCAATTTTTAAAATTTTTTTCTTTTTTTCGCAATTTTTTGATGTCAATGGATAGTGCTTGATGAGGGTGTAAACGCATATATAAAGCTGAAATGAAGGAAAATAAGTTTTTGTTGTCAGAATCGCTTTTTTAGCTCATCTGCTTCTCTATATGACGAGTTAGCCGTGCGCTCTATATTTCCAGGACGTTCCGCTATTGATGCATTTAAGAGGTCTGTTCTTAGCATACAAACACATAGAGGAATGCGGGGTTTTACCCTCCTCCGATGAAGGGTCAGCCAGACAGGCATAGACCGGCGATTTTGACTTACCGGAAGGTTTCTGCATAATTTTTTAGGACAAAAGCTGTAATAATGTCAACATTTTTCCACTTTTACGCGTATTTTGCAAAAGAACGTCAAAAATGGATCAATTTCTATATTTTTAGTGTTTAAGCGATATAATGCAGTCATAATGCAGTCAAAATGGACTAAAAATGCCTAAAAACGGGGTATTGCCACGAAAAAGCGTTTTGTAGGCTATTTCGACCATTTTCGTCGTTTACATAAACATGTTATCACTGAATTTACTGATTCGGATTTCTGTTATTCTACTCCCTCCCTACCATCCTGACCTTGTGCATCTATGGTTCTTACGCTCTAACTGAAGGAAAATCTCGACTGATAAAAAGGTGCATTAGAGATAGCAATAACACAATAACCAACATGTTCTATTACAGCATCAGTGGGCTAACATCCTGCTTGCCTAGGGCTCGACTGAGAAATCGCTGCGTGCCTGCTTCTTGTTAACGACAAAAGTGCACTTTCGTTCACTTTTGTATTCAAGCTGTTTTTCAGACAGACTGTGTATCTTGAATAGCAAATAATTTGTCTAACGAAATTCATTTGCACGTTTTATTCTATTCTATCGTTAGACAATTTCTAACATTGTTTTAACGCTTAACAGGTATATACATGCACATAGGGGTGAGGGGTATTACCCCCGCTGTAGGGTCAGCCAGACAGGTACTGTCCGGCGATTTCGAGCTGACGAATTGTTTTTTTTGTATCATTTTTGAGGTCAAAAGCAGTAAAAATATCAAAATTTTCCCTGCGCTTTGCGCCGGATTAATACTTTTATATACTTTTTACTAAAAAACCACCCCAAATCGATCAACTTCTCCATTTCTAATGCTCAAAGCGATATAAAGCAGTCGAAATGGACTGCAAAACCTTTAAACAATGCGATATTATAGCGGAAAAACCTTTTATAAGCAATTTTGACCATTTTGTTCATTTATACAGCAAAAAAATTGTGAACAATAAATTTGTTTTGGATTTCTGGGATTTTACCCCTCCCTGCCGACCCTGACCATGTGCATCCTTGATAAGTACAATTATTTATCGAAACTATGTCGTCTTAGTGGTTCTGTGAATTATCACAAATTTCAGATTGCCTCCGTGGTGATTAACTGGTAACATTTTTGACTTGTTTAGGTTTTGTTGACTATTCAAATTGCATTCTTAAGCATTATTAGGTTCTAGTGAAGGCTGTGGATTGACAGCAGTCAAGTTGTATTGTAATTGGAATGATAGATATTGATTTAATGTTTTTATTAATGTTACGCTGCAAGTTCCTATATTTTTTCCGTTCGTTCAGTCTTTCTGCCATTTGCGTTTGTTTGTATAAGCTAGAATTTAGCTGTTGCATCGGTGCACGCGCGCGTAATTTATTATGGGGTTTAGGCCGAATTTTCGCAGCTATCGGTTTAAAGAGGTTTTTATACATTTTGTTGATTATTTTTTCGATTTTTCGCTGATCCATTGCCCACACACTTTAAAATCTCACGCCAGCGCACGCATTCTTTCCATTTTGCTCCTACACGTATATACATATATATATATATATATATATATATATATATATATATATATATATTTATAAGAAGGCAGTTCAAAAATTTTCCTTCCAAGCGAGCGCGCACGCTTTCTAAAGCTATAGCAAATTGCTTTATATTCTCTTCTTCCTACGGATGCCACAATTTTTAGTTTCGAGTACTTTCTTCATCACATGATTATATTCACGAGAAACGTTACGCCCATCCCTTCATGTCAAGATGAAATCCAAATGAGCATTGATGGTAAGCGACTACAAACTGCTACCATCTAAGGCTCGCTATGATACAGAGGTCCGTTGAATGCCGTTTATTGACATTTGTTAGTCGCATAGCTAAACCCTCTTAGAGACCGCAATATTACGCTTGCGCCCAAATCCTCCCTTTCACTATTTTAGCATATGATGCTTTCAGATAAGTTAATAAATTTTTGGTATCCAGAAGTTATATACTGTGTTCCTTTTTTATGCATTATCCTCTATTTTCCCAGCTGTTACCATATATGAACAGCATGGGAATTCCGAGGAGTGGAACTAAATTTTTTGAATGTGTTTTTTGGCTTTAAAACGATGGATACGCGTCAAAAACATCATTCCTTGGCGTTTCTGACGATGCTCTTTCTTCTTAGATGATAGGAACATAAAGAAATTTCAAGAAAAATTCAATAAAATGCAGCAAAATGTAGTGTGAAATGGATCTTCAGACACGTTTGCACTAAAAGATCTCTAAAGACGCTTAACCAGGTCGTTTTCTGCGAAAAATAGCGAATTCGGAGGAATGAAAAAGTTTTTGCGGAGGTGAGATAGTTTTGCGGAGGGTCAAAGCCACCCATAAATACTCGCTCAGGATCATGTATATACATATGCTTGTTTTGCTGTGTTTCTAAACATTGGTTTTATCGGTAAGATGGAACTAAGTTCATGTTTCACTCGCACTTCTAAACGTCTCAATTTTTTGTGTCGACCCTTGTTTTTTCCAGAAGTTGACAATTTTGGTCTTAATCCTTATTGCTGCAGCATTTCTGCACTGCTCCTACTTTCTACTTTCGGCGCACAACTTTCCTCTGTCGGAGCATTTCATGCGCCACCAGCGCTAAATGATGAAAACTAGATATAACCTTAATTTTCTAGGGTAATTCAAATGTAGATTTGTTTTTCACATTTTTCGGCAAGAGATGCTTAGCCGAAAATCTGCATATAATCTTAAACCTTGAAAATTAAAATTGCAGTCGTCACGTCACTTGTTAATTTTTACTTTATGAGGCCTTGTCTTGTTTGTGTGGTCAAACTGACATCAGTCGTGCAGGCTTTTGAATTTATAGTTAGAGCTTTCGTAGCTGTCTTGCTCTCTTTAGTGACGTTTGTCTTATAATGGATTGGATAAATAGGAGAAATTACTTACAGTGAAATTGCAACATGAAGATCTCACGCAATAAATAGAGAAATGAAAATAGATTAACTTCGTACGGCATGCATTTGTACGCTGAAATTGATTTATCTTTTTTGAAATGTTGGTGAGAGTATCGCAAGAAACAAATAAATATAAAAACATGTAAAAAGGAGTGTTTTTGGTTTTGAAACGCTTTTATTGCTCTCGATTCAGGTTAAAAATTTAACAATGATGTGTGACCAGGAGCGAATGCAGGAGTTTCTAAGGTAAGGGGGCGACTCGGAAATTGGAGACCTTGTATTACGATAGTACATTTTCTGACGTTTTCGAACATGCCCTATCTACTAAGCTAATAAAATTCAAACTTTTCGAAGAAATTCTTCTTTTTCTGAATAGGACCTGAAATTTGAAAAATTAAGTTTTTTACCGCGCTGAGAAAAATTCTGTAAAATACGAACATTTTGACAGTTCTCGATAAAACAATGCTGATTTCCATTATTTCCCACAAATTGTCCTACCCTTCCAAATTTATTTTGAGTCTGAAGCGAGGGGGCGGCCGCCCTCCGCCCCTGCATACGCCAATTTGTGCAACATTGGGCTTTTTCAAAGCAAAATTACCTTTCTGTTTACTGTAAATTTATCCCTTATGTATGGTGCGTATCCATTTAGCCATACATTTAACGGCTCGAAATGGGGGGTAATGATCTCGAATTTTTGACCAAAAACGGCCAAAAAATTCGATTTTTCCAAAAATTAAATTGGGTGGAGCGATCGAAAATTTTCTGGCTCTGGTGGATGGGGGAGGACGGCCGACTTTGGGTGGGGGGCATGCATGATTGGGGGCAGTGATCGGACCGAGGGTACTTTTTGGACCCTCGGCCGAGGCAGGGGTGACTTAAAATCCTCGCCTCGGCCGAGGCCGAGGCCCAGGGTAATGCCGAGGCTTAAGGTTGTATACCTATATACCCGTAAATAGTACTCTTAGAATATTTTGTATGCACATGAGCTAGAGAATAATCGTAATATTAAACACTTTATCGTATGTCAAACAATTCATTCTTATTTTCAATAATAGTAGATTAAATGTGTGAAGGATTTATTGAATAAAGTCAGCAGCATGAAAGCATCTTTAATTTAACAAGTTGCCGTTGAAGACTTGGAAATTTCAATAAAAAATATAGCTGAACAAGCAGTTAAAAAGTTTTATTACTATAAATAGGAAAATAGTGTCGAAGAAATAAACGAACAAACGAAATGAGCTATGTGAAGCAGTGATTGTACGGGGTTAGATTTTCACCCCCGGTCGGGGTCGGGGTCGGGGATGAAAAACCCCGGTTTTCGGGGTCGGGGTCGGGGTTGAAGATTAACAGTTAACATTGCATGATTGCATACCAATTTAAAAAGGATAAAAACGGTACCTTAACTTGTTTGCAGAGCATACTAATAAAAGCTGATTATGGTCAACAATATTTATTTTCATTTCAAGTTCAAACATGGTTTTAGCAATTTAGCATTCCTTTCAATTTTAATCAATAATCGCTCTCGCAATTAAGTAGAGAATAAATTTTTAATTCAGTCTGAAATATAAATTAATTTAAGCTGTGCTGGCCTCTAAAAAAACCAGTCGATTTGTGAGCTGAAAAAAACGGTCCCGTCTCGCTGGACCCACCGTCCCGCTTGACCCACCGTCCCGCTAGACCCACCGTCCCACTAGACCAACTTTTTCGTCCCGCTAGACCCACCGGAAGTCTCGCTAGACCCACCACGTGCATAATGAGGTGTCCCGCTAGACCCATCGTTTTGCGACCGTCCCGCTAGACTTACTGTCTCGGAAGACCCACCAGAGAAGAAAATTATGTACGCTTATAAGCAAAAACAGAAATGCTTTCAAAGTGTATCCATTCAAGTATATATGTTTAGTCAAATATATAAATAATTAATTAATTAATAATTACATTTAATTAACCACCTAATCAATTAAATTTAATTAATAAATAAGTAAAATTTGTATATTATTGCATGAAATTGTGTATATTACAAATTATAACATGCAAAGAAGATATGTGCGTGCATGTGTGTGGCAATGGTAAGTAACCAGCCATGGCCGATAATTTTTTAAGAATGAATTTCTATTTTTCATGTCAAGGAATACACTCTTGTCAAACACATTTCACAGTGCATTTTTTGCTTATCATCGTAATGGTACTGTACTCTTTGTATCCTCCGATCAGGGAATTTCCGCATACTAAGTAGGCACACAGCGTTAACACTGCATTCCGATAACAGTACAGATATGCACATATGAATATGATGAAAAGCATGTAGGCATTTCACAAAGACGGCTCAACAATAATCGGGCCGAGCGGATGTTGCAAATTCTCACTAAAAAATCGAAAATGTTAATTAGTTAAATCCGAATCTATTTTTAAAAATAGGACTGAGGAGCGCTAATGTCCATGTGCTCACTTTATTTCATCGCTTCAAATACTATATATAAAGTTTGATTTCGAATCGAGCCACGGATTTCGGTCGCGCTAATTTCGTTGTGATTCGTTATATGAAGTCAGCTATGTTAGTCTGTGAAGCTGATAATAACGAAACTTTTTCAAATGAAGTACCTATGGTAATTATATACAATTGCACATTCATGAAAACAAACTATTACCGCATGTTATTGACTATTGCACACCTCAAACTTGCTTTTTAATTAATAATTTTAAAATTTTTTTGCAGAATTCACTTAAGCGTCTTGATAACTATTTATCATTTCACGTGTAATATGTATGTCTTCATTTTTTCGAGTGGTATTTCCGAGACAGTGGGTCTAGCGGGACGGTCGCGAAACGGTGGGTCTAGCGGGACACCTCATTATGCACGTGGTGGGTCTAGCGAGATTTCCGGTGGGTCTAGCAAGACGAAGAAGTGGGTCTAGTGGGACGGTCGGTGGGTCTAGCGGGAGTCACAATCGAAAAAACACCCCTTTTTTCCATAACCAAAAAGAGATGACTGACGATATTATACTGGCAAACAAACTATGCCGTGAGGATTACAACTGACCTCTGATCTCTTTCCGGATCATTCAGAAACTTGAGATATAGATTTGTCGAAAAGTTCCAAGAAATAGCCGTTTTTATGATTTATTAAAGCATTTTTTAGGGTCGGTCTACCCGTATTCATATTTGCTGGAATCTTTTATGTTTTCACGTTAGACTCCCTTGCAGAATAATGTGAGAAAAAAATTTAGTTGTCCTATGTCATCCACAAAGCTACAGTATACCTTCAAAGTCAAACCAAAAAAAACAGTTGTAACCTAGAAAAAACCAGCGCCAATTTTTACAAAACTTAGCAGGAATGTGCCTCGTAGCCTCTTACATGATGCCCGATATTTATTTTTCACAAAAAATGGAAATCACCCCAAAAACTGCCAAAAAAGTTCGATTGTAACCTAAAAACCACTGTAACCTACAAAAAGACCAATACTAAGTATACGCTGCCATGGCAACGAAATTACTTTTCATCAAGTTGCATAATTTTGCACTGATTTCTTGCAGAGGATGTATAAGAGACTTACCTAGAGTTGTTTTTATCACTTGAAGACTTTATTTGTGAAATTTATAGAACTTTTAATAAAATTCAGAAAAAATTGTTGATTTTTATATAAATGTGATAAAATGAACGGAAATTGGGAAAAATGATTTTTTTCAAAAAATATGATCATGTAAGGTCAACTAACTAATTTACGCTGCAAATCACGCACTTCGCATAACATTTTGGGGGTGGTTTTTTCAGTTTCGATGGTTTTTTACCTCCCAAATGGAATTGGCTGGTTTTTTTATTTTTTGACTTTGATTGATTTTTTCTACAAGACTACAAATTTGCTGTTTATTTATTTTTGACTTGGATCGATTTTTTCTCCAAGACTGAAGGGATCTATGAAATCAACTAAGGGACGAAAGATGAAGCATCGACGGGAAATCGCTCTGATCGTATAAGTTTCTAGACTGGAGTGCTTGTACAATGAATATGTGCAAAAACATGAAAAATTGTTTTTTAGAGGCCATGACTATACGTGTTAACAACATGGCGACTAGGTGTACATTTTATGAAATATCGCGAGTGTCGACTTTAACATATTCATCATGATCGTGAATGAATCATCCTTGTTTGGTGTTTGCCGAATTAATTTGCTATTTATACAATTCTCCTATAAACCAAAAAATGCTATATTTCACCCCCGAAAAAAGGTTTAACCCCGACTCGAAAAATCTTGCCCCCGGTCGGGGGTCGGGGTCGGGGTTTAGGCCGGGGTTTTTCGGGGTCGGGGTCCCGGTACGATCACTGATGTGAAGACAGAACTGCAGCCAATGTTGTGCTCGCTTTTGCAGTAAAGTACGTTTAAACACGCTTTTTCAGTCATCCAATTCTGGTGTGGTAGGTAATATGACGGGAACTGCGACAAATTTTTGTAGATATATAAATATATTTCAAACATACAATTTTTACATACTGCCAGTGTGAACTGCAACCGGCATGCAGTCCTAAATAATGTTTTTTTTGTACAAGATACCTTTGTACATGTACAAAGATGGTATCGAAGTCTTTGAATATTTCGTACATGCAAATTTTTGTGTACTATATGGCACAGTAGCTATTTTAGTGTGGTAAAACAGGGTTTTTCGACCTTTGGTAGAGTATCTTAGCTAATTTCTAGGTTTCTGAATATTTTACATTTTTCCATTTTAAATGCAAATTCTACCATTTTAAAGATATACAGGACAGACAATTACTGATTTCGGCGCTGCGCCGAAAATTTTCGGGAATAACACACTTTTTTACACTTTATGTCTCCCCAAAAATCTTTTTGCATGTACAAAGACGGTCCTGAAAAGTCTTTGTCATCGGGAAAAATCTTTTGCCGAATATAAAAAAACCGTGGTCCTAAATGTGATGATTTGGCCTGAATTAGGTCGATAATATTAGGTGGGCGCGAAGCGCCAAAATTTTTATGAGCTTTTGATGGAATTTACACATAAAACTCGACTGATTAAGCTAAAACAACTTGTACTACAAAATCAGAAATATTACAGACATTGTAATATGCCAATTAAATCTTGCAATAGCACCACTGCGCTTATAAATTCAATGCAACATCAGGATAAATTGAACAATTTTATCTTTGAACGGCAAAAAAGTGCAAAGTTATTAAATAGTACTTATTTTTGCATAAAATTTTTGAAAACAGTATAAATAGATACAAAAGATATTTAAATCTGCATAAGAATGCCTAGATTGTATAAAAAATGATTTTGGAGTGTTTAATTAATTTCCTTGCTTCAATCTAAATACAGTATATTCGCGATATTTTGCGCGAAGCGCCAAATTTTTTGAAATTTTCTAAAAAAATACTGAAAAACGATAAAATTAATTACACTTTGTCCCAGTGTTTTTTTTGCACGGGCCTCTTTGCACCGTGCAAAAAACCTCCCAAAATCCTTTTGCACGACCGAAAATTTTTTTGTACAATGTATTTTATATACAGAAATTTTCCGCGCTTCGCGCGCTAGGGTACTGTTGGTTTAGCCTTCACACTATGTTTACCCTGAGAAAAACGACAGATTTGCGATTTCTGTAGCAAATTTTCAGCACATTTAATAGTTTCTGCAGGAATTTAATGCTCAAAAAATAAAATGACATATTTTTCTGGCGATTCATGTTATAAGTGGATAAATATAATAAATCGCGCGAAGCGCGAAAATTTTTTCCTATTTTCGAGCCAGAAAAATTAAAAAATGATCAAATGTAAAATTTTATTTGAAATGTTCATGCTGAAAATATTTATAAAAGTGAAGAAATCGCGCGAAGCGCGAAACTTATTGTGATTTTCCGAAAAAAGCACTTCAGATTTTTCACTTTCTAGCACTGGAAAATGTGTACAAAACAACACTGTAATGCTAAAATTAAAATAGGGCTTCAATCGTCATAATTATCGAAATCCTCTTTAAAAACATATGGAAGCTCTGAAAATGGCATGAGCAAAAAATGAAAAAATAGCGTAATTATCTATTAACATGACGCGGAAAACTTAATAAACAATTTGTAGGCACTGTATAGTAAAACAAAAACCTAATGACTCGTTTAACCTGGTCTAGAAATTTACTACATTAGGGAAAAGTGTCGAAAAAAGGCATGGGACATTAAGCACTAGTACCGAAAATCTTTGCATTTTTTCCAAAAAGTGCTCATTTGAAACTTTTGCACTTTTAAAATTGGGTGACCTTTGAAAAAAGTAAAACAAGCTAAAACAAGATCCACGTCTTGCTAATTCGGTAATGGAATACGCAAAGTAGAATAAGCCTGTCTGCATCAGAAATGAAAATAGGATGAAAAATTGAACTCAGTGGGCGCGCTGGAAAGAAAAAAAGATCCGAAAATTTTTTGAAAATTCGATTTTAAAGTGACCTGGGCGTTCAAAAATCGACATATTTTACATTATTTTTGCCCAAAATTTTCTTTGCACCGTGCAAAAATCACCAAATTTTTTCTTTGTACGGGCCCGAAAAAGTTTGCACTGTGCAAAAAAAAACACTGCTTTGTCCCAGAAAATATTTTAACATTGTATAAAAATGGCTCCAAAAATAAATGCATGAGCCGAAATTGATTTTTGGCGAAAACCTGCATTTTTTGGCTCTCTTTAGGTGCGTTTTTGCGAAAAAATTAGTGGTCATTTACCCCCCCCCTTAAAATCGTCGAAAACCATATATACGTGTAACAGGGGGCTTTGAGGGATCACCCAGAGTTGGACGTCCTCCCCACGCCCTCCAACGTCAGAAAATTTTGACCCATCCTTACCATTTTTGGCGAAAACTTGCGCTTTGTTGGCTATTTATAGGTGTTTTTGCCATTTTTGACCTAGAATTGAAATCGCTAACCCCCCCCCCACCCTCCACTAAAAATGGCCAGGGACCCCTAACCGAAATTTCCAACCGTTACATGTATGTCGAGGAGCCCCTCATCGAAAATTTTGAGCTGTTACATGCATGTTTTATAGTGATAGTTTGTCTATTTACTCTTGCTTACATTCATAAATACTGTATCACTTCGTAAAATTCTAATAAATAGATGCACTTTTGCCGTACTAAAAATTAAATTCAAAAATATTCAAAAGATCTTCACCAAAAATCGTCTGACAGTAGCTTGAGTATTGTACCCTGAGGGGGGTAATACCCCTGCCTTACCACCCTACGGGAATGTGTGTTTCCGATCCATGTAGCGAGCATGAGAATAAAAACTTAGTCATCATATGAATAATCAATTGGAACTTTGCTGTATGTAACTTGGTGTGACTGGGTACGCGCTTAAAAGCATTAGAAAAGTCTAAGGTAAAAAAGAGCCTCTATACTGCACTTATTCAAATGTAATTTTAACCCTCGGCGCCTCGGCACTTTTCAGCTCCGCCCTCGGCGCCGAGGCCGAGGCTCTAAAAAACGCCGAGCCTTGCCGAGGCCGAGGCTTCGGTCCGATCACTGATTGGGGGTGGGGGTTTCAACCCCCAGAATAATTTTCATTCCTTTCCCGCAACAATATTTTCACCCACTCCCCAGAATTGACGGTTTTTTAAGGTTTCCAAAAATTTTTTAAAAAATTTGTAGAAAAAATGCTTTTTTAAGCGTTTTTAGCTATCTATTTGCTCAAAAGTGCAAAATTTTCGGCGCTTCGCGCCATCATTCTCATATTTTGACTATGTTTTGTTCAATTCGTTCCGACTTTTTCGATTTTTTTCGAAATTTTTCTTATGTTTTTATGCTCTAGAATGATGGAGCACCGTCAGAAACGCTGAAAAGCGATGTTTCTGACACGTACATACCATTTTTGGACAAAAACATTTTATAATTTAATCTCGCTTCCCCAGAATTCCCATGCTGTGCATGTATAATGGGGGATCCCCATCCCCCTCTTATATGTACGAATTTGACCAATGTGATGAATACTTTCGCGCAGCGAGTGAAGGTTAAGGTAGGAGCTGTTGTGAGTCATCGACTGAGCTGGTAGGAATCTTGACGTACAGTGACTCAAATTTGGATAGTCAGTAGATAAGTTTTTGCGTCTATGTGACAAGCAAAGCAAAACATGTGTGCCTTGTTCATGCGTATAGCGGCTCAAAATCTTGAATGGAACAATTTTGGTGAGCTAAGTGAATGGCCTTCTATGTTGGGCCAAGAATACAGAGACGCACCTAAAGTGACCTGAAAACACAAGTTCTTGCCCGGAAGTCGTAGGGGATAAAAATCTCAGCTTCTTGAGGCAAATAGGGGACAACTGACTTTGGGCGAGAATCCTTCACATGCATGACCAGGGACCACATTCTCAAAGTGTCAAACTATGTTTTACAAGGATTAAATTTTACCTTTTTCGCAGCAGTTGGTCTTTAAATTAATAATGTACCTAAGGAATCTTATTAACCATTTAAAAATTCGGGGTTTCCAACATTCAAGAAAAGCTTCAAACCCCCTTCCCCACTCTCAGAAATATTTTAATCAGTTCGAATTTGCGATTTTTACAAAGTTTCTAAAATAATTCGTAGAAGAGGTGCTGTTGACTGTTTTGTTCAATTCATTCAATTTTTCGATTTTTTTGAAATTTTCCTATGTTGCTATGCTCTAGAAAGATTCAGGCTTCGTTTGAAACGCCGAAAAACTATGTTATTGACGCGTATCCGTACATGCACACGGTCAAAACTTCTGGAAGGAGGGTAAACCGAGTTTCCTTGGGGCAAGGGTGGTAAATGAGCGCTTAATTTTATCATTTAACATAAAATTTTGGTACTAGGTACTTAAATAGTTGTATTTTATTTTTTATGGATTTTTTTATTTGTTTGCATGAAAATAAATAACAATAAGAGCGATGGAATGATTTATAACATGCAATATATACTGAATAATGGAAGAAAAGTATATGGATGAACGGATTGAACATTTTACTGTTCGAAAAATAAGTATTTGCATTTGAAATCACACGGTTAGATGTCGTTTGACGTTTTTTCATGGTTTGAGCAATTGATTTGGTCCCAAAACGACTTGAGGAGGGTGTATGCCTTTCAAAAGTCCTGGTATCTAAGGGGGCGAGGGGGGCCCCGATGGCCGTAAAAAATTTTTTGCAGGCAAGATAAGGCACGGAAAGATGAGAAAATTGCGTTTGTTTGCCATACGTGGGCAGCAAGAAAATTCTGGGGGGTCAGGATGGGTAAAATTGCCAAAAATGTTACTAAAAATAGAATCCCGGATCTGGGGGTACGACTACCCCCACCCTCAAAACCCTCCGCGCCCATGCTCGCTGTGTGGCCTGAAAGTGGTCATATTTGTGGCGCTTCGCGCCGTACGTGGAGTATCTTCTATAGTTTAGCTTCAAGCGTGGCCAAAAATAACCCTTTTCAGTGTCTATTTAGAAAAAAAGAAAATTTGCTTCCTCGAAAAGTCGAATTTTATGAGCTTGACGGATAGAGCATGTTGAAAAATGTCCAAAAATGCGGTTTTGACGAGCTATACCTTTGGAATTTCTAATATATTAGCCAACTAATTTTGGGTCAGCCCTCTCCCTTGACCGGATCCGGAATACGGGCCTGCCCCACTAGTGTCCGTGTGTCCGCGTACCTACCATTTTTGAGCTCGGAAATGGCGCTTTGAAATTTCGCTCTCCCTAGAATTCCTCCGCCGTGCATGTCTGTAATTCACCGTACGAATTCAGATAGCTGATGTCAAAACTGACGCGGCTGCGGTACCCTACAGCCGCGAGCAGTCTTCGACGTCCTCCAGCGGAATTAACCTCGGCGCCTTGGTCGGCGACGAGTTGTCGCCGCCCATTGTCGTCGAATCTACAGTTTCGCCATTAGCGGCAACGCTTGGCGGCGCGGACGATCGCCAGGTTTCGTCCGCTCCACTGACGCCGGTAAACTCGATTACATCACCGAATTTCGGTGCTGAGAATTTGCATACCAACATTATGGACAGTCGTTTGGCTACTGCGCTGCGGTCTACGCCACCGCCGGTTATTACGCTATTTTCGTCAGTTTTTTGGATAGATGAATTAAAATTACTTGGATTTTTAAATTTTTTTCTTTTTTTGGAAAGTAGGTAGTTTTTAATATGGACTATTTTGCTTATTTGCTTATTCGCGTCCTTTCTTCGGAAAGCAATTCAAAATCTACGACTGGATTCTTTGAAAGCAATTTTTCTTTATTTATTGAGAGCTCATGCTTATTAGTCCATGCTAAAGTTTTCGTCGATCCTTTGTTATTGCATTATCTTTATTATATTGTTGATTAAGATTTTTTGTGTTCACTACTCAAATGTCAATAGTTTCTGTGGGATAATACATTTACTTCTGCATATTTTCCAAGAAATTATCGTCTGCAAGTAAATATTTTACTTGAAAGACCGTGTACTTGCCAGGTTTGATTGAGGGGGTGGTCGAGGAGGGTATTACTTCCCGCTGAGGGGTCAGCTAGATGGGTTCTGTCCGGCGATTTTGTGGTGACGGAACGTTTTTCATCATTTCTGGAGTCAAAAGCAGTAAAATTCTCATCCGGCGCTTCGCGCCGGATTAGTACTTCTGTATACTTCTTTACCCAGAAAGCGCCAAAATTTGATTGATTTCTGTAGAGTTAAAAATGATAAAATGCAGTTAAAATGGATTAGAAATGCTTTAAAAATGCGAAATTACTACGAAAAGACGTTTTTTAGGCTGTTTTGACCATTTTGGCCGTTAAAACAACAAAAAAATTTGTGAACGTTAAATCTACTGTTTTGGATTTATGAGATTCTACTTCTAGCTGCCGACCCTGACCTTGTGCACCTATGGCCCGCCCCCTTGGCCGGATCCTGGATACAAGCTTGCTTAAAGTAGCGTTTTTTGCCTTCTTTTGATAGACAGAATCACTTGTGATTTTTCGGAAAAGTTATTTTCAAAAGTTCTCTGCGAAAAATTCGCAAAATCAGTGCAAAAGCAGGCACTAAGCGCCAAAAATACACAAAAAAATAATTGTAAGAACTACAAAATCGTTGTTCTGTACTTGACCTACTCTTCTGGCGTAATAATAAGGCTTCTAGAGCGCCGAAAGTCAGTACACTACCCGGCGCAAACCGCCGGAAAATGCAAAAAATCCTGATAAAAAATGGCTAAAGTCGTAAAAAATACACATTATTCTCTATTGTGCCCAATTATTTTTTTACGACAGGGGCGGCCGCCCCCCCCCCGCCCCCTAAATCAGCCCTTGTGCTTTACTGTTTGCAAAGATGTTAATGAATTCCGAAACTTTGAGCTGTCAAAATGATTTTTTAATTTTTTATTTTTATTTCAGAATGTTTTTAGGCTGTCGCTTCGAACGGATCATCAATGATGCGTCTTTTCGACCGACAACTTTCTGTCAATGATCAACCGATAACGAGGCCCGTAGTGGCTTCTTCGTTATCTACTCCGCAGCTCGAACGCACTTGGCGATTTGGCTCCGCCGACCTATATGGGCCATCTGTTCCTCTTACGTCATTACCACAGGTTGGCTGGAACAGGTGAGCCGATATCATACATGACCTTAGGGGGTTTCGGGAGCTTTGAAATATATCTAAAGCGTGGGAATTCAGGGGGTCTGGCCCATAAAATTTTCAAAAAATGCCTTTTTGGGCTATACAACGATGGTTCCACGTCAAAAACACTGTTTTTTAACATCTCGGGCAATGCACGTTCTTTCTAGGAGATAAAATCAAAAAATCTCGAAAAAAAACTTTGAAAAATTGAGTGAATTGAACAAAATATAGTCAAAAACGAGCTAAAAACGCGAGCTAAAAACACTTAAAAACAGTCCTTTACAATTTTTACAAGGAATCGACACTTTTTGGGAATCGTAGCTATTTTCCGGGGGCAAGTAGCCATTCTGGGTAAAATATCCCTACCTCCATAAACTTGTATGGTTTTTAACCCTTCAAGAAATCTTTTCAACCCTTAGATTGAATTCACGATTTTTCAAAAATTCGCGGAAAATGTGCTGTTTAAGCTTTCTAGTCATACATGTAACGGCTTGAAATATTGGGAGGGGGTCCCCGGCCATTTGGGGGAGGGGGTAAATGACCTGCAATTTTTGGCCGAAAACGGCCAAAAAGTGCCTAAAAACGGCCAAAAATCGCAAGTTTTTCCAAAAATCGGCGGGGGGGGGGGTGGAGGGCGTGGTCAAAATTTTTCTGACTTTGGGGGATGGGGGACGTCCGATTTTGGGCGGGGATAGATCTCCTCAAACTTGCTTATTTCATGTATGTTTCTTGTTATTTGATTGATCAAAAGTGCCAAATTTTCGGCGTTTCGCGGCGTTTACCTACTCGTTTTTGACTATATTTTAAAAAATTTATCCGAACTTTGTCAATATTTTTTCTGAACTTTTCTTGCTTTACTGCAGACAGTTAGAGCATCGTCAAAAACGCCGAAAAATAATGTTTCTTTGTCGCTTATCCGCTGTTTTCCTTAGCAAAGGCACTTCAGATTCTCTATCGAAATTCCACCGTCCCACTATTCTACCCCCCTTCCCTTCATTGAGATTTTTTCACCGTCTCCGACTTTAAGAAACGATTTTTTTCGGATAGCTATTTCGTTTCCGAGTAAGGAATGAAATTTAGAGTTTGTGACCTAGGAGGATGAGGTTTTCGATTTACACTATAGTATCTAGTTCTTCATAGGATACCGTCCATACACAGGCACGTAGCTCTGCGGGAATGGGGGTCTGGACCCCCGCAAAATTCAGAGAAAAGCGGAAAAATAGGACTTTTCAAACGTTATTTTGTGCTATTTTTGGCCTTTTTGGACCCTGGACCCCCAAAATTGGTGTTGGTCCTCAAAAAAGGACGGCCAGCTACGTGCCTGTCCATACATGCACATGTGGGGGGGGGTAAACCACCGCTATAGAGTCTGACAGACAGAGGTCCGGCAATTTTGAGCTGGCAGAACATTTCCTGCATTATTTTTGACGACAAAAGCAGTAATGATGTCAGAATTTTTCCGGCGCTTCGCGTCGGATTCATTATTTTAAGTACTGTTAACCAGACATATAAAATAGGGGGAGATGGGGGGCGGGGCTTTCACCCAAAGTTGATCGTCCTCCCCATTCTCCAAAGCCAGAGAATTTTTCACTCACCTCCCAATGTTGGAAAAAGTTTTGATTTTTGACCGTTTTTATGCGTTTTTTGGCCGTTTTTGGCCGTAAATTGGAAATCATTCACCCCCTCCCCCTCTTAAAAATTGCTGGAACCCACCTCGCAAAATTTCCAGCCGCTACATGTATGCCTTTAACTCAAAAAAGCCCAACGTTATGTCAGAATAGTCTAAAAAATCGAAATTCACCGCCAAATTAATCAATTTATATATTGTTTAGTGCTAAAACCGATATAATGCAGTCGAGATTGACTAAAAATGCCTAGAAGCGCGGTATTATCACGCAAAAGCGTTTTATATAGGCTATTTTAACCATTTTCGTCGTTTCGAGATAAAAGTAGAAAAATTAATATTCCTGCAGCAAACTGATCATATTGATTGAAAATATTAGTGGATGAGTGAAATTTTCTAAAGTTAGAAAATTCCTTCGAGCAACAAGTTGTATTTCCCAAAATTGCTCGTCAGCAATTGGTTTAGTACTTCCATGAAATTTTAAGGCGGGTTAAAATATCCTCTCACCTCTTTATATGCCCATGTGTGGTAGCAGGCCCGTATCCTGGATTTTATTGGGGGGGGGGCGAAAATTTTGAGGTCAAATATCTCGAGAACTATTATAGGAGATGAGCAAAAATAAAGGCATTTTTTAGCATATTTCAACGAGCTCTATGCAATGGTTAAAAAATTTTCAAGAAAAATTTTTAAAAATTTTTCACTTTATTCCATACTTATATTACACAAATCTATCGTTTAAACCATCCATACAACTGATTTCTTATCATTCAGTCGACGAATAATTTCCTAGCTTCTGTCTTTGTAATTCACAAAGAAAAACAATACAGAAAATGAATAATTCGTCGGGGAGCGCCGGAAAAATTTGACATGTTCTACATGTTTAACTCAAATATGAGCGGTTTTGGGCGGGCTAGAAGACAAAAACTATACATAAACGATAAATCCGGCGCGGAGCGCCGAAAAATGTTGAGTTTACTAGCTCAAAAGTACGCTGAAAACCTGTTTTGGTGGTGTTTTAGACCTACTTTTAGAATTTTTCAGTTTTTCCTTTGGGGACCCTTGTGTGTTTCAAAATTATTTTTCATTTCCGGGGGCAGGCCTCCCGCCCTCTGAATACGGCCCTGTGTGGTAGGTACCTATTTTAATAGGATTTTTAATTTGCACGCATTTCAAAATCGACTCTTTATCGTGAGATTGTAGCTGCTCGCAAACGATGTCATCCTTTTCGTGACCGGCTGCTTGACGATTCGCCGTCCCTGTCAGTCATCGAGTTACGATTTCTTTGGCCTTGGGCGAAAATGTATTCTTTCCGCTGCTAATTTTAAGTATCAGCATTCACAGTTATCAGTTAAATGATACGATTTATTGCCCACTAATATTTTTGCGGGAAACGCCCACTGAAATTCTTGCGAAAAGTGCTGTAGTGTAGCAACGAATTATGACGTTACTTTATGAAGTGGATAGTTTATTTTGAAGCGCGCGATCAGTATCGGATTGGGGATTGTCCTAAGGGGGCGGAAGCTTTTCCTAAAACAGTCAAAAATAGGTCCGAAAATTTGCCCTTCTCGTGTGAAATAACCTTGCGAAAAAATCACTACGCTTCTTTCGATTTTAGCGAAAATCCGGGCGAAGCGCCTGAAAATTTGTGAAATTTAGACGGAAGGACGTTTAGAAGCTTGATTAACTGCCCTATTTCCTGCATTTGCTGTATTTGACGCGGAACAAGGAAAATTTTAAAAACGTTTGCTTGAAAATAGAATAAATCTATGCTGAAATAACTGTTTCTGCACTTAAAATTGTTTTAAAACCTAGTCCATGAACAAAAAATGACTTCTAGGTCGCCATGAAAGTAAATAAATGCTATGAATTGGTATCATCCGGCTCGAAGCGCCGGAAAAAATCTGAGAAATTATGTTCAATGACGACCAAAAATCATTGCAAATTACATCCACGGTTATTTTAGCACCACGCTAATGAAAGTTGCCCCGTGCTAATGAAATTTTGGCCGTTAGCACGACGTGTTGACGGATACGGAGACGTTTTTTTTGGCAAAATTGTAGTAATTTTAACGCCTTTTAACGTATTCTTCCAGCAAAAAATCCTAAAATTTTTCGGCGTTTCGCGCCTAATATTATGCTAACTGTTTAGTTAGCCCAAAGCGCGCGATTTTAACACTCCATCATCAATCTACGTACAACCTAAAAGATTAAGCATTCATCTCGCCTATTTGTTTAACGATTTCCAGCACGCAATAATTACTTTGTGACAACTTTTCACTGTTTTATGTTAATTGAAGACGAAATCGGCTTCTTTATGTTCATTTATCATTCAATTCATATGCGCAGTGACGGCTGTTTATAACAAATTAGTATATGGCAACCGCATTATCATTTTTTATTCTGTAATAGGTACAAAGGTGTCAGTTTCTAAGTTTATCGAGCATTAGGAAGCCAATAATTGTGATTTAGCATGAATTTCTTGATTTGGTTAGAGAAAAAACATTGATCAAGAAAAAACATTGATCTGCAAAATATCATGGCATTCTTAAACAGTTAAATTAAAAAAGAAAAGGACATGCATTACTGACACTTATTTCACAAGTAAAAAACTGGTGTGCTAATGTAATCTATCCCGTGCTAATGGAAATAATTTTTATTAGCACTGGTGCTAATGGGGGTCATGCTAAAAAACCGCTGTAGATATCCATTCTTTATTCCGCCTACTACTTTGGGCCCATGAGGGGCGGCCACCCCTTCCTTTGAAATCCACCTTTGCGCGCTAAGGGGCGCTTTTTTGATATTTTATCTCTTTCAAAGCTGTACATAGGTATAACAATAATTGTGCGTCCTAAACCCACAGTCATTTATATCCAAAAACCCTTTCCCAAATTTAGGATTTTTTGAACTCCTTATTGGCCTTTTTTCGCTTAACAGATTTTTTCATTTTTAAATTGATTTACCTTTTGATTCAACGTTTTTTTCTATCCTTATTAAACTTGATTGTATTCCTTTGCTCACTGGAAAGGTGGCACATTCATCACAAGCATTTTATTCTCTCGAACAGAGTTGCGGCACTATATAAGAGGAATGTTATTGTATTCAATGCCCCAGTTCAAACTCTCACAGTGCATAAAATTTGTAAATAGTACTGCGTGAGCTATCGCTGGAATCGTACGCTGTTTTTGTACATTTTTTAGGTGTATTACGTCATTTCGTTTTTGGTTGTTAGTTGTGAATGACTTTTTGCCGTCCTCGATATTCCATTTCATTGCTTTTTTAGCATAATTTGACAACTGAGGGACTTCTGGACGAGTATTTTGTCTTCTTCAAGCTGAGACTGGTCTTTGTATGACCAAACCGAATCTATTCTATATTAGTCACATTTTTGCCCATTAAAAAAATGATTAATTTTTTCACGAATTATATGACAATCCGCAAATGCTTAATCGTTGGTTTGACGCGGTGTTTTTTTCACCAGAGCTTACTATTTTTTCCCCACATCTATTTTATCACTATTATTCACGCAATGACTCGCGTTGATAGTGGGCGTGGGCTTAGCGTTGTGTTACGATTTTGTGCGGCATTACAGTCGGTGGTCCAGCTTGCGATTTCGGCCATCTTAAAGTATTTTATCCAATCTAGTTTCAGGTTCTGCGCTGTTCCAAATTTGTCCTAATTGCAACAATCTTTTTTTAGTACATTCCGTCACTTACATATCTGTTGACGTCAGTTGAGGAGTCATGTCCATCATTTGTCCATCGAATCAATAATCTACTTTTGACGATTGCTTTCATTTTTCATTGAATCGCATGCTATAGTTTTGGATTGCTGATCAAACTGCTTCGGCTTAAACATAATGTATACTGTCAGAACGTATGCTATCGGAATACCTTTATTGCGAATGTGAAATAATACGTTATTACGTTATTGCTTTTTAGTAGTGGGGGAATAAAAATAGAGTAGGACAAGCGAGGATCATTGTTGCAGTCTATTCTGCCCTTAATTTATGAAGAAGTCCAGAATAAAAAATATAAATCGAATGGATAGAAAGGAAAGGATTGAGTGTTGAAAAAAATAAATTTACGAAAACGAAATACACGTAGAGTACAGTAAAGAAGTTTTATGGTAGATTAGACCAAGCAGAGTTCTAGAAATGATCAGTGAGCTCGTAGTTGTCCCTGTGGGAGTAATCGTTGATCAGCTAGAATTTGCTTTTGACCTAGCTCCAAAATGTGTGCGATTCGAAAATACTTATAAATACCGGGAAATAATTCCTTGCGTAATTTATGCACAAGATTTCTTGCGTAAAAGATAAATGGCTCGTTTCACGCTTTTCTGTTGCTTGTTAGCTGTATATTTCTTTGTGAGGGTGTGACGTGGTCAGCTTACTGTATTGTTGCCTATTTAAAATAGAGTGTTCTTCTCTCTTTACTCTTCGTGATCATTTTCTACCGCAACAAATCTTGACACATGATTAATGTTCGATAAAACGGTTTTTTCATGATCCCCCTCATCTGAGCGCGCGTGCAAAGGAAATCGCCAGGTCATTTGTGCGATTTGTACCATGGTCAGATCGTTATTTATAAGGTACATTTTTCTCCATATAAACTCTTAATTAACATTTTTCACTATTTTTGTCGTTACTTTGAGAGGAAATCCTTTTAATACATAGAATTGGGCGCGAAGCGCCGAACATCCCTGAAAATTCTATTCAAAATAGACTTCGGAGAGCTAAAATCGTATTTGAAATATTGATTTTCACTAATTTTTCATTGTTTTTTAAATTGTTGTTTATACGCCGTGCAAACGAGTGCCATAGTTGATTCGCACGGCCATTCTTTCACGTGCACATCGCCATATACGTCATTCTTGGCCGATGCTTAAATAAAGAAGCATGACGTCATACTGACTTCGCTTCCGCATCAGTCATCACTTTGTCCCTGGTTTCTATTCAAGAGGTCTAACATAAGTGAATCAAGTTTCGATTCTGCTCGCTTACTTTTCTAACATTCTCATAATTGTTGCAACTTTAATTTTAGTTCTTAACGAATTGGTTTGATTTTAGTTTTTCGTTAGTTTGATTTTCGTCCTTAATGAATTCGTGTTGACAAAAGTACTGCACGCCTCGAACTAATTAGACCCAAATACCGGAGTTATTCAGCGGCATAAAGCAGCGTATTTCGAAAAATTCCGGCGTCTTACAATCAATCAGTTTTATGTCTCTGGTGCCCATCATTTTAGATGCAAGCCGCGTAAGTTTGTTACAAAAGCTTTTGAAATAGTATACTATGCAAAATTAGTCTCATATTAGCCTTAATTATTATTTATTATATGTTGAAAATCCCACATTTTTTCCTACCTGACCATGTGCGTCGATTAGGTTCATTCGTCCTGAATTATAGGAGGATAATTAAATTTTTATCTTATACGCCACTTTTTGCGGCGTTTTTGTTAATATTAGATTATTGCTTGATTGCAAATGATTAAACTTCTAACAGAAATTGAAAGTGCATTAAATAAGTTAGCTACGCATACTGCGTCAATATAAGCTTAAAAAGCTGCTGGCGAACGCACCAATGCGACGTAATGAGAGCCTTTCATTCTCGACAGTTTTCTCGTCTTAGGACTGGACTATCGAATTTCTATAAAGTTTTGCCTAAAAGTTGTTTTTTGTTTCTCAACTTTGAATTAAAAAAACCGTACCTAAATTGAAATTCTCTAGATTTAGCTTAAACTCAAGCGCTTTTGAGTGATTGTATAAAACTTTGTTATTTCTTGCTAGATTCCCTGCCTAATTTCGAGATATCTCATCAGTTCCTGAGTAATCATTTTTATGATCACCGCTCGGTGAATTCTTCGGAGCGCTATTTCTATCCATTGCCCATTAACTACCGCACAATTTTAATGAATGACGAACTAGATTTTGTTTCTTCTGTCGATTCTTCGCGATTACATGTGCGCCTACGCACTAACGATTCCCAATTTTATATTTATATTACGACAGAATAAGAATTGTACAACTAACTGTTGAAAGTGTTTAAAGAACTGCTTGATGGGTCTAATATCCGCATTCAAGTGTTATCGCGTGTTTACTCGCCTTTTACCTTATTTCATAGCATGTTCGTACAATTTATCAAGGGCGAAACTGCAGAGCGTGTCCAACTAACCGTAGTTAGAAGAATCCGTCTTGTTGGCAGCCCGTTTTCTTTTATAATGTGAAACGCAGAGTCGTTCTTATTGATTCAGTTTCACAGATCGACTTGAAATTAAAGTGTTGTTTTTCTGAAAATTTGTGCACACTTGACGTTATTCATACTGAACACTACCTATTAAATTTGTTATTACTTGCCTTATTTACCTACGAATAATTTTATCGACATGTTAGAAATTTGGTGAGAGGCTGGGCTACTTTTTTCTGTTACTACTTCATTTAAGCTAGTGTTGCTACCCAATTAAAAAAGGATCAAATGTAGTTCTGAAGTACGAGTATCTATACTTCTGTGTCATAATTTGTAATTGCGATTGTATTGTCCCGAAAGACCTTCTATCATACGAGTCTGCGCGATTCGTGTTCTTAGGCGGGTTGGGGTTTGACCCACTTAAAATGGCAACTGATCCCGCAAAATGGCTGTGACCCATAGAATTGTCGATTTAAAAAAAATCATAGAAATTGTGTTGTTTTAAGCATTTTCAGCTAACTTTTGGCTCAAACGTCAAATTCTGTTTGTTCCTCACTCTATTTTTCCAGATTTCTTTTCAAAATTTTTTGCTTTCAATCTTTAGAAAGAACGAGCATCGTACAAAACGTCAAAAACAGTGTCATCGTTTTCTAGTCCATAAAGACAAAAAAATTTTTGGGACTTCCCCCTGATTCCCTTGCTGAACATTGATGGTCTGCGCCACTGGATTTTCTTTGTCTCAGAATAGTCAGACATGCACAACATGGGAATTGTGAGGGGAAGAAATTTTAAAGTGCCCTTTTTCGGGCCCAAAAGTGGCCTATATGCGTTAAAAACATCGTTTTCGGCGTTTCTGGCGATTTTATACCTTTCTGAAGCATAAAAACAAAAAAAATACGGAAAAAACAAAAAAATTCGAATAAATTGATAGAATACAATTTTAAACTTTTAACTTTCAATAGAGCACTTATATATCAATAAAAAGTCTATTTTTTAGGCTTTTAGACTCGTTTTTGCTAGATCTTCTCACTAGATTTTAACACAAGTACTGACAGTAATGCCTTTTAGCCATTTACTTGAACGCTGTTCCAGCGTCTCTTGTCGTAGAGACATAATTTTTTTGTTCAATATTGTTAATATTCTTCTGGAGAAGCTGCAGTATCAGTCATACTGTACAAACGATCAAATTAGGAAGATAATTTTCGTCTAAGTTCTCCCGTGCGAAAAATTCCCTTAAACAATAATCAACATATTCTTTATAAGGAAAATACGGCAACATTTTTTAGTAAGTGACCAACAACCTAAAATATGAATGCCGCAATGGGCACTAACATTTTAAATGCTAGTCTCTTTTCAAATACGTACGTCGAAAGTTTAATTGTAATTAGAGTTCCGATTTTGTATCCAAAAAAAGTAGCCGTTTGTGTGCAACAATGTTTGCAAAAAACAGCTATTTGTTCGCTAGTTTGTATGTGAATTTAAAAGACCTAAAATTAACTTCGCCAGTCCCAAAACTACTTTAGGCGAACAAAAACTTGTTAAAAGCGATCGCATTATACTTTTCATTATTTTCAAACGTTAAATTTTGACGATGATGTGATGAAATTGATGTGTTGAGAAAATGATTGCTCCGCATCAACAGAAAAAAGTCAAGCATACAATGTGTTCTGTCGTTTGTCCGACTCTTTCTCGTTGGCAAATTTTTCCATGTCAGGGTTTTTGGTCAAACTCTCATGAAATTTTTCTATCATAGATCCATCCAAAAATTTGCCTGCACTGTCAAAAAATCGCCAAATCTGGGGGTGAACATTTTTTGCAGGAACTTTAAATTTTTTTGGAGGGGGAGGTGAAAACTTCCCCAATTCCCCTTCCTGTTCGTTCGCGAATTTTTCCTAACACTATGCTCAGCATGCTCAGTATGCACTACTGTGAGCTGTCTTTGATCTTAATAACAAGAAAGCATGCATGTTGTAGGATTTTAGGAGCTTATGTGGTCTATGTTTTCAGCATGACTAATGGTCGTTTTCCTTACGTATCCAATGGGAGTACTTGCTCGACGTCGTCATTGTACGGTCCACGGCCTCTGCCTTCGGCTTCTGGAGTTACTTTGCGACCTTCTTCTGCCAGTGTCGTGATCCCGTTTTCATCGTCGGCTCCACCGTAAACTTCTAATTATTTTTTTATATTGTTTGCTGTCGTTTAATCCTTTGCATGCTTTGTTCTGCGAATTCCTCACTTTTTCTTTTTTTAATATTCCAATGCTTTTGCATGAAGCATTCACGTTCGGGTGACTCGAACTGCTCAGTCGGTCAGTTATAGTCGAAACAAATGATATTATTCAGAGCTTCGCACTAACGAATAACAATGATGACATGGAAACAAATAAACTGTTTTCCTAGATTTTTGTTACTTGTTTACGCGCAGCTTTGCTATTTATGCCGTATTTTGTTACGAAGGCATCTGCGTTAAGCAAATAATCTGCATCAAATGGATAGAGAAAGTTTTGCACTAATGATGTCATCAAAGAGAATCGCTTGGTTTCCTTATTTTTCTATCGCATACCAATTAAATGTTAATTTATCATATGCGCATATGATAGCAATGCCGAATTTATTGTTTTAGGACTAATTTGAATGAAATACGAATTTTGGCAGCAATGCAAAGCGATTATAAACATGAGAGCAATCTCGCAGGAAACAGTGTGTTTTTTGTACAAGGTCCGTTTGTACATGTACAAAGATGGTCCCCAAAAGTCTTTGTACATTTTGTACATGCAAATTTTCGTGTACTATAATATGGTACAGTAGCGATTTTAGTGTGGTAAAACAGGGTTTTTCGATCTTCGGTAGTGTATTTTTGCTAGTTTCTGGGTCTCTAAGGGCAAAAATCACTAAAAATCGTCTTAAAACGGCGTGAAACGCCGAAAAATTTGACATTTTTCCTGTTGAAATGTAATTTCTGCCATTATAAAGATATATAGAACACGCAATTACTCATTTCGGCGCGAAGCGCCGAAAATTCTTTTGAATTTTGCACCTTTTTACAGTTTTTGTCTTCCCGAAAATCTGTGTACATGTACAAAGACGGTCCTGAAAAGTCTTTGTACATCGGGAAAAATCTTTGCCGACTACAAAAAAGACACATAGTATCTATAGTGTAGAAGGTCGTTAAAACTAAAAACTCAAATGAGAAATTTAAATGAAACTATAAAGGTTAATAGACAAACTTACAGATAGGGAGAAATAATGAGTTCACTCTGCGGACGGGTCAGTAAAAAGTCGCGTGTCTTCGACTCTTAGGTCAAACAATCGGTCATTCAAGTCAATTATGGCGTCCAAATTATATAGTTAAAATGATTTGATTAGGTACCTACGTGTGATATTTTATGTGATATTTTTACGCTCATTGGTTTCTTTATTTTCGCTTATCATCCTTATAGAAAATCAAAATTTATTCCTTCAATCAATCTACACGTTTTTTGAAGGAAACATAAAAAAAATTTTTTTCAAATTGTTTGTACGAGCAAAGATTTTCTTGCACATATAAAATAGGCATTATTGATGCAATGGGTACCTGAATGCGAATACTCGGGTATCCGAACAAAATTCAAGACCCGGACCATAACCCGAGTAAATTATTTCCGACTGCCCGAACCCGAATCTTTATAAAATTTTTTCGGGTTTATTTTGGTATTTTCAAGCACTAAAACACTAAAATTTCCTGCAGAACCTTTAAAAAATTTTCAAGTATTTTTAATTTTTAATCCTCCCTCTCCACGTGAACTTTGTAACTTTTTTCTGCAAAGCTATTGCCTAATGATTTATCGCTTAAAAAACTTTATTATTAATTATTGCAATTAGTTTCCATCAAGTTTTAGAAAAGTCTTTTTTTGAAAAAAATGAAATTTCATTTTGTAAAATATGACAGTGAATAAGAGAAATAATTGATGATAGACGCGAACAATAAAAGATTTTTTCAGTGTTAGCACAGAACATTTAAATCAAAGCAGGACGCGCAGCTCATACAAGATGCGAAATTTATTTTCTATCAGCTCATAATTTTCTATTTTGTTTGCCTTTACAAAGATTTAGCACTTTGTTTAAAACAGCAAAAATGACAAAATCACTTTGCGTTTCGACTAAGTCAGTTTTCAGAACTATTTGTAATTGAACTACCCAAAGCCGAATACACCAAAATTCACTACTCGTTTCATTCCTAATAGGTATCCTAAATTTCGGTCGTAATATTTTTTGACCTTTCAACTAGACTTATATATAAATCTTGATTCCGTAAGTAAAAATAATTTGTATTAAAGAGAGGAAAATGATACTGCGATTGCAGTACGCTGATTTAATTTCGTAAAAAACATTTTGCTCATGAATTTGATTTAATATTTTCTCAATTTTTACTTCAAGCAGCGCTAAGTTGTCAAATAGTTCTTGTTTCCTGCATAAAATCTCTAGCATTGAAAATCGTCCGGATTTTTGTTAAAGAATACCCAAAAAACGTTTGAATTGCTATCATTTTGCCCCAAAAAGCCTCTGTACATTGTACGAAAATGGCTCCAAAATTTCTGTACGAGCCTTAAAACCTTTGTTTCGTATAAGTAATAGGAAGTCATCAATACTACAAAAAAACAAAAAAATTCAAAGAAAAAAAGGGAAAATAAATAAATAAATGAAAAAAGTAAATAAAAGGAAAAAAGAAGAAAGTGGTAGAAATGGAGCATGCTATTAGTAAAAAAACCAAAAAGACATGAGAAATAGCAAAA
Organism: Mermis nigrescens; assembly: GCA_036768485.1. Classification (NCBI taxonomy): domain Eukaryota; kingdom Metazoa; phylum Nematoda; class Enoplea; order Mermithida; family Mermithidae; genus Mermis; species Mermis nigrescens. The sequence continues at coordinate 456,630 of JAVLUZ010000671.1, forward strand.
TGTATACCCAAAAAATTATATTATGAGGAATTAAATGTTTTATGAGGCGCAAGAGTCTAAATGAAACGTGAAGAAGTAAGCATGATTATATACAGAAAATACACGGAAAAAAAACATGTAAAAAATCATTGAAAAAGGCTGTCATCAGAGAGGAACTAGATTACTACAGTTTCGTGCCTATAATCCTCTGACTGTCACTATAACCTAGCGGCAACAGTCTAGACGGCTAGACTGCCTTTCATCAGAAAAAAGAAGCAAATATAAATGGAAAAATTATAGATACTATAAAACTATGATAATAATATTATTAATATTATTGATAAAAACAATATTCTAAAAATAAATATATGAAAAACATGTAAAAAATTATTAAAAAATCATTCAAAAAGGCGAGCTCATCAGAGAAAAACTAGGTTACTACAGTTTGGCGCCTTTAATAATCTTTAATAGCTTTAACTTTGGAATTTAAAATAGCTTCTTGTGACTCCTGGCTGTAGATAAAAGGACTTCATTTTTTTGAATTCCCGAATTTTTTTATCCAGTCGTGCTATCATACGAATCTTCCATTTAAGCGCTTCAAAAGATTGTAAACAATCTTTAACACTCCGGTATTTTTCGCAATATTTTAGCGCAATAAGAAATGTCTAGTTTTATTTTTAATCAGTATAATTAATGGGTATCTGCAACAAAATCTAATGGATCAGTTTCGCTGGTAGGTAAGAGAGAGAATCAGGTAATGTCCGGCGATTTCGAAAAAACGGAATGTGCTGCAAGACAATTTTAGAGCTGAATGCGGAATAAAAGGCCGACGATCTCACATAAGAACGGTGAAAATTTCAAAATTTTCCGGCGCTTCGCGCAGTTTTGATAAATTTTTGAATTTTTCAATTGGCATAAATTCATAAATTAGCTTTAAACTTCACTGATAAGGGTCAAGAAACCCAGTTTACCGCACATAATACACTACTGTACCATAATATAGTAATCTTAGATTTACGTGTTCAGAACGTGTGTTGACTTTAAGGAACTATCTTCGTATATATATACAGAGACTTGTCAAAAAACAATGACCACAATTGACAATATGAGTATTGTTGGGTTTCATCCCCCTCTCTGTCCACCTCCACCTTGCCCATGTAAGTTTCGAGGTAAATCAGCGATTGCACTTTCGGAATTTGCATATTCTAATTTTACATTAGGTTTTTACGGTTTGCGTTACAGCAATGATGGAGAATAAAAGTATGACGATCAGTGAATGTAACAAATGTTTACACCTTGACAATCCTGAGGCGTTACACTTCATAAGACTGCAATTACGCTAATTCAAGGCTCGGGCGTATATAAATTCAGGAAATCGACTACAATTTTCAATGTCACTTAACAGAAATATGGTATTTGGCAACTTATTAACATACCTTGCAGCGTCCATTTATCCTTCATGAGAATCATTGCGTCGGATGTCATTTTGATATTTAGAGATTCAAGGAATGCTCTTAGTGGCCCGTATCATGTTAATCGGTAAACATTTATCTCATTTTTAGATTGAACGCCCAAAAATCAACTTTCTTCGCGCAAAATGGGTGCAAATCGGTCGGAGGCGCGGATGCTGCTGTTCTCACTGGCAGCCCCACCGCTTCCTCTACTTTAACCGGCTTACGTCACAACAAATCACGGACTAGTTTTGCCACTATGAACATCATTGAGGATGATGGCGATAAGACTTTCTATCGAAAACAAGTCTCTAGTGATTACGGTACGTTTTATGCGTTAAAACTCTTTTTGTGCATTAACAAGGATGCTATAGCGTAAACGGCTCGAAATTTCGGGCACGAGTCCCCGGCCTATTTCAAGGGTTGGGGGAGGGGGTGAATGACCTCCAATTTTTGGCCAAAAACGGCCGAAAACATATCAAAACGGTCAAAAAACGTGAATGTTTCCAAAAATCGAGGGGGGATCAAAAATTTTCTAGCTTTTGGGGAGGATTGATGGGGGGACGACCAACATTTTGTGGAGATCTTCCCATTCCCCGGTTACATGTGTGTGTCTTAGTATTTTCAAAGTGCTTGAAATATTATCGCTTTTCTTATATGCGTTTTCATTATTATTTTTATTTTCAAATTTTTGTAGATATGCTAGCATACATTCACATGGTCAAATGTTTTGGTGGAAATTAAACGAAGCTTCTTTGGGAGGGGTAAATGAAATAATATTGTTGTTTAATGTCAATTTTCGCTCTAGCGATTTAACTTGTGTTAATTGATTGTTTACATACTTTTGTAACTTAACTTCTTAGCCCCTTCATAAATATGCGTGTTTAAGTTTGTGTGAAAACAACGAACAGTAAGGGCGATAGAATGACCTGGACCATCAGATATGTACGAATTAAAGGCAGAAAAGTGTCTTTAGATGATTGAACTGAACAGTCTATTGCTCTAAAAATAAATATATGAACATACTTGAAATTATAGTATTAGGATTGGTATGGCGCTTTTTCATGGTTATGGCATTGAGTTTTGGTCTGGAGCCTAAAAGGGTTTGCTTAAAGTTAAAATCTTCAAGCTTTCAGCGCTTCGCGTCATATATGAAGTATTTCATATAATTCAACCCCGAACGCGTCCAAAAATAATACTTTTCATGGCCTATTGAGAGAAAATAAAATTTTTTCCGAAAAGTGCGAGCACGTTAAAAAACGTCTGTAAATACGGTTTTTACTATCTATCCTAGCAAAATTTACTAGATATAGACCAATTTATTTTGGATACGTTTCCTTCCTTGGGCGAATCCTGGATACGAGTCTGCCCCTACTGTGCGCATACGTGTAGGCTAGTTCTTGAACCACCGTTTTCAAGTGAAAATCCTTCAAAAAGTCTTTCCCTCGTTTTTAGACATTTCCAAATGTTAATCTTATCAATATAAGTTACTAGAACTGTGACAGCTTCGAGTTTGCTAATAAAAATGTATTATTTGTCGTCACTTTGTATGACAATGAATCGTAAGTTTATTATTGCTGAACGTTACAATTTGCTAGGTAAGATACATCTTCTCATGGAAATGGTCAATTCTCCTGACCCAGAAAGCGGTTGTATTGATTCAAAGAGAGGTTATTGGCTTTGAAATACTTGCTTGTGTCCATAAATGGTTCCCGTAGGTTTTTAGCAAAATGTTTATCTAGTATTGTATGAGTCAGATAAGTAACCAGAAAAACTAATTTCGATTGATCGAAAGCAATTCAGAAGTCTGCGTTGCGCTTTAAATTACAAAGAGTGCAATAAAGCATTAAATATATCATAAAAATAATTAATGATTTTTAATTAAATTTGTTTTCTGCGCTTTCTTTTGAATATTTCCTACGCGATTAGGGAGAAGCTAGAAGATCTCATCATTTACACGATTTCGCAGAAGTTACCTTATTCTGCGATTATTCCTTATCATGTATACAATTGGAAAATGGGTATTTTTCCTTTCAAAGTGAACCCTTTCAATTGTGCATGTCTTTGTACGTTTGAGTGGTTCCGTTCGACATTAGGATATTAATTGATAAAATTAATTCCCTTCACAAAATGTCTCTGCCATATAGAATTTTTTTGTTCTGGACAGACTTAATGTATTTTCATGCGTTTTAGATATTTCTTACTGTTGAAACATTAATTTTTTGATCAAATATCGTTTAAAGTCTTAGTTTTCAAAAATTTCATGTTTTTGACTTTGAAAAACGAACATAGAGAGGAATTTCTAAACACTATTTGCTCTTATTACTTATTTACATTTAAAAAGCATTTTTAGCACGGAAAAAATGTGCAAAAGGAGTCTTGTTCAGCCATGCATATCATGATAATTTTGGGAAGAGGAAATTTAAAGTCCTTTTTCGGGCATGGTGTACGTGTCAAAAACATTTTTCAGCGTTTATGACGATGCTTTATCCTTCTAGAGCATAAAACGAAAAACGTTCGAAAAGTGCCGAAAATCTGACATTTTTCAGCAAATATAACTAAAAACGCTTAGAAAAGCACCGTTTCGACCAATTTTTAGCAAATTTAAGGACATTTCGAAAAATCACGAATTTTGGAGGGGGTGAAAATTTTTCCGGGGTTAGGGTGAAACCCCCAAACCCCCTTACCCCATGATCATGTATGGTCTTGTTCCACATGCATATATGATTTAACGATGTTTTTTCATATATAGGCATGGCTAAACATCTGCACACGGAGCACGTGATGTCAAAACATAGTTTAAAGGGGAAAATGACCAAATTCCAACGCTTGTTCGATCGAGCTTTCATGCTTATTAATTTGGACACCGAGGATGCGGTAGTAGAAGGATCAGCTATCGTAGCTAAGGTTATGATAAATGCGTGGGTGGTTCCGAAAATTGGCCATGACTTGGCTTACGGCTTATGCGATTATTTGCGTGAAATGGGCTACGTTGATCTGTTGCTTCAGTTTTACATAAGGTAGTCAATTTTAACTTGTTCTAGAATGGTATAAATAAAGCATAGTTGGTGTATAAAAGGTAAGAACAGTTGCAATCAGCGCAAGAATGTTTTATAAAAAATGGGTTTACTAGTTGACTATATAGATTCCATATGTCGCTATTTATTCTGATCGAATCATTTGCGATCCGAAAAAAGTTAGAAATTTTCGGAAGTTTTCTACGAAAAACGTCCAGAATCAGTGCAAATCGGCGCAAAGCACCGGAAAATAATTGAGAGATCATTTCAAGAACTAAAAGAATCCTTGGTCTGTTCATAATCTAATCTTCTGACGTACAAATAACGTTTTTAGAGCGCCAAGAAAGTCAGTAAATGTCGTTAATGATTACCGACCGGCGAAAAATTTGGAAAATCGTGATCAAAAATGGCGCTTGAGCGCTGGTAAATGATATGAACAGTATACGCTTTTACTTGCATACAATAACATGCAGTTTTTTCTTCAGCAGAAGACTGATTTCCCTGTAAACTTTCATGCTTTCGTTTTGAGGCGAAATAGTTTTGCATTATGTTAGCAGATCACGTTCTGTGACAACCTCATGTGCAATGCACATCGCTACAATTGTAATTTGTTAATTTGCGTAATAATTGTAATTTTTTTGCCCCATAATAAGCATATATACACAGCATGGGAATTCTTAGGGGGGGGGGTTGAAATTATGAATTGCCTTTTGCGGGTCCAAAAATGATAGGTACGCGTCAAAAACATGTTTTTCAGCGTTTCTGACGATACTCCATTTTTCTATAGCATAAAAACAAAAAATTTAGAAAAAAATAAAAAAGTCGGAACAAATTCAACAAAATATGGTCAAAACATGAATATAATTGCGTAAAGCGCCGAAATTTTGGCACTTTTGAGCAAATAGATAGCTAAAAACGCTTAAAAAGCATCTTTTTTACATCAAAACATTGCCAATTTTGGTGGGTGTGAAAATTTTTTTGCGGAGGTTGAAAACCTTTCTGTGGGGGATGAACCCCCTCCCCGGACCATGTATGTTAATAAGTAATAATATATAATAATAAGTAGTAATTTTGTCATGTCATAAATTTGTCGTGTAACACGGTACTTTATTCATGATTTAATCGGCGTCAGCCGGAGTTTAGTTAACAAATGCTAAAAGCATTTTTTTACTTGGCCACGTTATTAGCCTCGAAAACGGCGTGAACATTAGCATACCTACATAAGAAATTATTCCAATTCAAAGAGTGTATTTCTACTACGTTTCTTGTTACGTAAATTAAGATAACACGGTATTCTTCCATGACTATTAATTGTTACGTATTTTAGCATTTTTCCACCTTTTCAGCCCAGATTCGAAGCACCGCGTTCGCATGGCCGCCGGTCGAGCTTTGGAAGAATGCCTATCGGGTCCGAATCGCGATTACGTCGTGGAGAAAGAGCTGATCGATCAGCTGGTCGCCGTAGCCCTCGAATTCAAGGATGGCGAAGAACAAAGACTGGGCGTTTCTTTGTTCGAAAGTCTTTTCAAACAGAGCTCTCAAACCAATTCTCGTTTAATAGAACTGGGCGCATTGGACTATGTGCTGGGTAGGCGTGCAGATTGGTGCTGTTTCGCTTTTCTGTTAAGCCGCTGACAGTCCTCCATTAAACTAGTCCTGCGTAATATCTTCAGTCTATTGAAAGTGATTAGAAAAAGGTTAATTTTTTTGTCGTAAAGGATTGAATGAATTATTTAAATGATCATTGTAAAAAAGCATCACGCGCGCAAGAGTTTGAAATATTCGAATCGGGCGAAGTCGATAACGTCAGAGTCATATAGGTGCGAATGGTCAGGGTGGCCAGGAAGCTTAAAATCGAGTATCTGTGTTCAGGGAGGGGCGAAATCTAGGATTTTTACGATAGTTGACTGCGTTTAGGGTGTATGTATGTAAATTATGTCGAAATCGCTTGAAAATACACTGTTTTGGGCCCTAATCGTTCGGCAGCACCTAACTCCAGGATCCTTCAGTGGGGGGTGATCCCTTTCGCTCACTCCTCTCTAGATTATTTATGCCGTTTAACTGTCGGTTCGAACCACGGTTATTTTGTATTCGGCAAAGATTTTTCCCGATGTACAAGGGTTTTGGGAGGACAAAAAGTGCAAATAAGGTATGAAATTCGCAGAAACATTCGGCGCGAAGCGCTGAAATGAATGATTGTGTGTTCTATATATCTTCGTAATGTCAAAAATTGCATTTTGAAAGGAAAAATGTCAAATTTTTCGGCGCTTCGCTCCGTTTTGAGACAATTATTAGTGATTTTTGCCCTCAAAAACCCAGAAATTAGCTAAATTACACTACGAAACGTCGAATAACTCTGTTTTTGCCACACTAAAATCGCTACTGTATCATATTATAATACCCAAAAATTTGTGTGCACAAAATGTACAAAGACTTTTAGGAACCATCTTTGTACATGTATGAACGGAACTTGTACAAAAAAAGCACTGGTTCGAACATAGATGCATTTGGTCGGGGAAGTCAGGGCGGTCAAGGAGGGATAAAATTAGGAACCTGTGATTCAGGAATCTGTGATTAGGGAGTAGAATCTGGAATTTTTACTGTAGTAAATTTTTTGAGGTGTGTTGCAAGAAGCCCTAACTTTAGGATTGTATGACCGACGTCAGGGCTGTATTAAAAGGGGCGGGGGCGGCCTCCCCTCGCCCCCTTGGCCGGAAAAAGTTGTCATAACGTAAGATAATGCATGGAAAGATGAAAAATGGCATATCTCGTCATCAAATCTTCAAATTTTCAACGCTTCGCGCCAGATGTGAAGTATTCTGCATAATTTTCGCTCAAGCGCGACCACAAATGACTCTTTCTATAGCCTTTTAAGTAAAAAAAGTTCGAATTTTATGATCTGAATGGATAGAGCATGTCGAAAAAACGTCGAAAAATAAGTTTTTTACGAGCTATTTCGACGAATTTTTCGAGATATAGACCAATGTATGTTGATCCGTCATCCCCTCCGTGACCGAATCCTGGATACGAGCCTGGCCGACGTTCTATGACGATTGCCCGATTCTGCCGCATTATCATAACTCAAGAAAATGACAACATAATTCTGCTACTAGGCCTTTTAGTTTTGCGCGACCCTCATTTTGCACTTTTGCGAAATACTATAATTACGTGGTACAACTACAGCCACCTCTTTAGGCATTAATCCTATTGGTTTCTATTTGTTTTCAAATTTTTGTTTGCGTCAGTGCGTAGGACGAGAAGTCATTGTTTGCTCAAGAGGTCTTCTAATTCTTAGTTGCTAAATGAAAACCATTCGTAAACGAAATTTTGAAAAACGTCCAGACTTGTTTCTTGGTTTAATCTTAAGTTGCATCTACGCAGTTAATTTAATGCATCGGTCAGAATCATTGTTATTTTTAATATTCTTTTGCTTCAGCGGCTTGCAACAAAGCCTCAACGGCCTCAGGAGAAGTACAGTTATTTAGGCACGCTGCACTAGCACTGGCCAATCTCTCAATGTACTCAGAAAATGAATGCCAACAGAAGATGATCGTCAAAAATGTTCCCGATTGGTTGTTCTTGCTGGCATCATCGCATGATGACATCACAAGGTTAATTTATCCGATTTTCCTTGTATATCATGTGGACCTTACTTATATTTATTGAAATTAGCAGGGTGCACTTATATTTGGGGTTCTATCTAACTAACAGAGGATCGAAAAACGTTCTTTGGGTGACATAGTTATGTACATAAAGAGCAAACAAGGTTCATAAAAAATTCCTCTCTCCTTTTCTGACTTAAAAAAATCGAAGATGGACAATTAGAAAAATTGAATTTTTAGAATTCAAATTAAAAAATTTGAGATAAAAATTAGATTGCAATTTCTGGAGGTAACTCATATTTCAGCAGCAGTAGGGCTTAGCGCCGGCAGTAGAAGTGCTATAGATGTGGTGCTGTGTAATATAAGGTTTGTCATTAAAGCCTGTTGGAAATAATCAAATCGGAAAAATGGCCAGTTAGGTTCCGATTCAAATATATCAGTTTCAAAAGTAGTCAGCAGTATTTATGTTTTTTAATTTATTAAAAAATGTTTATTAATACTTAGTTTTACCTGCTATTAAGGGCCCGCACTTCGGTCCATTTTAATCCGTTTTTTTCTTCAAGGTCCTTACATACAAAATAAAAGTTGTTTCTCTGCTAAAATTTTCTAGCTTATTTGTTTATATAACGGCTCAGAATTTCAAGGACAGGTATGATCAGCTATTTTTGCGGAAGCGGAAATCTATTCTTCGAAAAGTCTAAAATGCTTATTGCATAAAAAATACGCTTTCTTGATTAGAAACCAACGAATTCGTGTTGTTTTTTTAAATTAAAAATCGCAACAAAATTACGAAAAGTAGCGGAAAAAATTATCTCTCGCCCTGAATGCGAGATCTATTCCCGACAGTTTTTTTGTACAAGGTCCTTTTGTACATGTACAAAGATGGTCCCTAAAAGTCTTTGTACATTTTGTACACACAATTTTTTGGGTACTATAATATGGTACAGTAGCAATTTTGGTGTGGCAAAAACATAGTTGTTCGACTTTTAGCGGTGTATTTTAGCTAATTTCTGGGTTTCTGAGAGCAAAAATCACTAATAATCGTCTGAAAACGGCGCGAAGCGCCAAAAATTTTGACCATTTTTCCTTTCGAAATGCAATTTCTAACATTATAAAGATGCATGTGTATATATAACACACAATTACTCATTTCGGCGCGGAGCGCCGAAAACTAATGCGAATTTTGAACCTTTTCTGCTGTTTTTACCTTCCCAAAAATCTTTGTACATGTACAAAGACGGACCCGATAGTCTTTGTACATCGGGAAAAATCGTTGCCGAATACAAAAAACACTGATTCCCGATCGTTTCAGGTATTACGCCTGTATGGCCATCTGCGCTTTGGTAAGTAATAAGGAAATCGAAGCAGCCGTCATCAAGTCTGGCACGTTGAGCCTGGTCGAGCCTTTTCTTTTGGCTAACAAGCCAGCCGATTTCGCCCATCTGGATTACAGGCACAATCAGGGCCGGCCTCGCGAGTGGCTCGAAAAGCTAATCCCCATGCTGAGCGCCAAGCGCAGAGAACCTCGCAGCATGGCCGCCTTTCATTTTGCTATGGAGGCAGGTATCAAGAAAGAGCAAGATCAGCTGGAAGTTTTTGAAGCAATCGGAGCAACCGAGGCTCTCAAGCAAGTAGGCTAATAGCTTAGCATGATCTCAAGCAGCTTCATTTTTAGTAACCTTTTTTTGATATGCGACGATGAGCCATAAAATTCACTTTACTAGAAAATTATGATTAAATGGATTGCTGGATCTTATGCGACTTTTTGGTCCTTCCTTGCGTCGCAGGTTATGAACAAGAGTACTCGTGAATAGTCGGTTACGAAAAATCTGCTAGACTTTTATCGGCTTGGTTTTCCATTATTTTGTTGCTAATCTTAGAGTTTATCTTGAAAACCTGAATAAATATTAGGTTAATTTTTTGTTTTAACAACGGATATCTGCTGAAAAGCAGTATTCTGCTTACATGTGCATACAAAGCCGTATTAAGGGAGGCGATGGGGAGATGGTGTCCCCCTTAGCCGAAAAAAATTTTGAAGGATAAGATTATGCACGGAAAGATGGAAAAATTGCATGTCTTTGATGTATATTCTTCGAATATTCGGCGCTTCGCGCCAGATGTGAAATATTTTCTAGAATTTTGGCTTTAGGGCAAACCAAGAAACTACACTTTTGTATAGCCTTTTTAGTAAGCAAATGTCTTTCCTCGTAAAGTCCGAATTTTATGATCTTAATGACTAGATCATGTCGAAAAATGCGATTTTTGCTAGCTATCCCGACGAATTTTCCGAGGTATAGACGAATTTACGTTGAGTCCACCCCTCCTTTGGCCGAATCCCGGATACGGGCCTGTGTACGTACAACATATGTTTTATACTTTAACAATGTGCCTTCTCTGCGAAGGTAGCCAGCTATCCAGAAGAAGTTGGTCCCAAATATGCTACAATGGCTTTAGAAATCATAGGCGCTGAAGTGCCGTACAAGCTCACGCAGCAGGTTCCATTGTGGTCTATCGAGGACGTTCAATACTGGGTAACGCAGGTGCGTGTTCACAATGCTTTGTCGTGTTAAAGTGGTTTTGCCATGAAATCGTGTGTGAGCTGTCGCATCACACGTTGGTATTATACATTTCCATAAAGGGGGAGTTAGGGGTATCGTATTTATTACCCCTACCTAAGGGTCCAAGACTCGAGTCACTGCCAGTCAATTTTTAAATATCAAACACTTTCTGCATGATTCCTAGTCGAACCCCGTAAAATGCCTAGAATGAACTTAAAATGATATAAATGGTCCAAATTTGCGATCAATTCTTATATTTTTTACCGATAAAAGTGACGAAACGAGTCTGAATTGGATAAAAAGTATTAAAAAATGCAGACTTTTTCAATTAAACATTTTGGATAGGATTTTTTGATCATTTTTCGCATTGGACGTGCAAAAATTGCTCCAACATTAAATTTACTGTCTCAAGTTTTAGGATTTAATCCCTTGGTGGAAAAATATTATCGGCATAGAGATGGTGACGTCAGCTATGGCGAAAAGCCTGAAAACTAAGAGTCAGATTTAGATACTCTTCTTTAATATAAATTTTTTTCCCAAATCTTAGAGTTTCAGAAAAAGTTTTGTCAGTTATTCAAATCTGTGCTCGATTGTCTTTTTACCAAAATAATTTCTCCGTCAGGAGACGCGCCTGCTGTCAGCCCCTCGCTTTATAAAATTATCATTATTCTTTATTGGCTAAAAATAGTACTAAAACGAGCCCCGAACCTGCTATAAAGCATGTACATACATAAATAAAACGGTATCCATGCATTGTAGTCTGTTCACTTAAATTAATATTTATTGCTACTAGATTTCATTCCTCCCTTATCAGCCCTTGTCTTTTCAACCCGCATATGTCCTCTGCTTTATATGCCTACTATGTGTTATGCGTTCCTCACATACATGTAAAGGGGGATGGTGGGATCCCCCACCCAAAGTTGGTTTTCCCATCCCCCAGAGCCAGGAAACTTTTTGACTATCTACCCCCAGTGTTTTTTGGATTCGGCAAAGATTTTTACCGGTGTACAAAGAGTTTTGGGGACCGTCTTTGAACATGTATACAAAGATTTTGGGAAGACAAAAACTGCAAAAAAGGTTCAAACTTCGCAAAAATTTCGGCGCTTCGCGTTGAAATGAGTAATTGTTTGTTCTATATATCTTTACAATGTCAGAAATTGCATTTTCAAAGGAAAAATGTCAAATTTTTCGGCGTTTCGCGCCGTTTTGAGACGATTATTAGTGATTTTTGCCCCCAGAAACCCATAAATTAGATAAAATACACTATCAAATGTCGAACAACTCTGTTTTTTGCCACATTAAAATCGCTACTGTACCATATTATAGTACCCACAAATTTGTGTGTAAAAAATGTACAAAGACTTATAGGGACCATCTTTGTACATTTATAAACGGACCTTGTACAAAAAAACACTGCTCCCCCGATTTTCGAAAAAATTGAATGTTTTTGGCCGTTTTCGGCCAAAAATTGGAGGTAATTTATTTTCCCCTTCCCCTTAAAATTGACCGGGGACCCTCAGCTAAAATTTCCAGCCGTTACAAATATGGTTCCTCGTATGCACATATTGTACATATAGTGGTTGTCTTTCGTAATTATTTGTTATTTCGTTTAGATTGGGTTTGAGGCATATGCACAAACTTTTGCTGACCAGAAAGTCGATGGCGATCTTTTGTTGTTATTGACTGACGCTGAACTGGAGCATGACATCGACATGAAATCGGGACTTTTAAGAAAGCGGTTCATGCGTGAACTTGAAAGTCTTAAAGTATGTTCTATGCAATTTTGTAGCGTTATCTGGATTTTATTTCGATTGGAAGGGCTTTACCTTTTTAACATTGTATTTTGGGTTATGCAGGCAGGCCTTTCTCACTAGAAATCCAGAGGAAAAATCAAAAATTCCAGAAGTATATCTAGGAGACCAACAAATCAGGTCTTTCTCATATGTACTTTTGGGCCACTGGATGGCATTTATAATTTATAGAGTTGGTTGGGTAAAATTTGGTTGAATTTCCGATTCATGCCTCTTCTATGCATTTTGTCTTTTGTAATCTAGATTCTACTTCCAGATGAGTGCCGATTATTCAAGTATTGACGAAACTCAGTTGGATAAATTTCTGGTCTCAATTAGTCCGCAATTTTCTCTTTACACTTATCAGTTATTGGAAAAGGGCGCCGATAGATCCATTTTGCCTTCAATGTCGGATGAAGTGTTGAAAAACGATCTCGGCATTAAAAATCCCATTTATCGAATGCGGTTGATTCAAGCCTTAGAAGGTCAGCCATGAGAGTAGAAAACTCGACCAATAAGGAAACCAATGAATTAAAGTCTCGTGCAAAAATTACCTAGTAAACATATAAATTATATTAAATTGATTGAATAAAGAAAGTTAATTTAAAACTTTGGTAGAGGTAGTTTTGTGAAAAATTAATGAAATATCCTTTTTAGTACAAATGGCATATTAGCGCGTTTACTTTGTTCTTTCGGATAAATCAAAAATTTTATATATATATATATATATATATATATATATATATATATATATATATATATATATATATATATATATATATATATATATATATATATATATATATATATATATATAAGTATTTTGTTATCCCTAAACTTGTTTTTAGCAAGAATTGAGTTTCGGATAAAGTACAAACCATTTCGGCCTCAATTTGAATTAAAAGCGAAATCACAGCAACTTTTGTATGAATAAATTAGAATCAGGCCCTTATCTAGGATTCGGCCAAGAGTGGGGGCTATAGATGTAACGGCTCGGGATTTCGGGTAGGGGTCCCAGGCCATTTCTAGGGGAGGGAGTAAATGACCTCCAATTTTTGGTTAAAAACGGCCAAAAAACACCGGAAAACGGCCTAAAAATTTCGTTTTTTCTAAAAATCGGGGGTCAAAAATTTTCTGGCTTTGGGGGAAGGGGGACGGCCGACTTTGGGTGGGAGGATCCCTCTACTCCCCTCTAACATATATGGTGGGGGCGAACCCAATATTGATTGGTTAATATCCCCGGAACTTCGTGGGAATAGCTCGTAAAAATCGCATTTTCCGACGTTTTTTCAAATGCGCTATCCGTTAATCGCGTAAAATTTGAAGTTTTGAGAAAAAATTTTCTTCTCTTTATATAGGCTGAAAAAATTGTCATTTTTGGTCGCGCCTGAGGAAGAACTGTAGAAAATACTCCAGATAAGGCGGGAATCAGATGAAATCTAGGTCTATGTAACAGCTCAGAAGTGTAGATATTGTGATCATTTTCTTGTGAAAGTCTTTCAAAGGGTTCAACGTTGCAAGCGAAGAATTATATACGAATTTTTTCTCGACAAGTCGTCCTAAACGAAAAAATTAATTTTTTGTTTGAAAATTAAACGGCTGATTTAATCAGTGTTTCGGCTATTCGGGGCTTTCGAATTCTGATGATTCCGTATTCTTTGAAATCGACCCGATTTTCAATGATCTAATTTGTATAATTTCAGAATGTAAGCACATCGATGACATGGAAATCGCTATACTTAGCCGACATATTGATATTTTCATCAGTTATCGAAGAAGTACGGGAAATCAATTGGCCAGCTTGATTAAGGTGCTACTGCAGCTACGAGGATATAAGGTTAGCATTTGTTTACTCACTCGCACGCTTCTTCGAAAGTCCTGTGGCTGTACATATATTTAACCGAAAGTTGATCGTCCCTCTTCTACTAAAGTCAGGAAGTTTTTCCCTCCCCTCCCCCTTTCCATTTATAGAAGAAATTGAATTTTTCAACCGTTTTTAGATGTTCTTTGGCCGTTTTTGCTTAAAAATTGGAGGTCATTTACCTCTTTCGCAGCCACTGAAAATGGCCGGGGACCCCCACCCGAAATTTTGAGCCGTTACATGTATGGGGTAAACGGCTTTCAATTTTTGGCCTGAAAACGGCCAAAAACATCTAGCTATGTAAAAATGGCCAAAAAGTGCAAGTCTTTTTTTAAAATGTGGAAACAAAAATTTTCCAGCTTTTCCAACTTTGAAGTGGGGATTCCCATCCCCTTACATTTATATTTCTGTACATCAAAACATTAGGCGGAATGTTAAAAGTGTTTGAATTGCTGCGTTAGTATGATCTTTTTATGCAGCGGCATATAATTATTGCTTAGATTACAATATTATTGCTGGACTTTGCTTTTTATGCGCTAATTTCTCTTTTATCGCTTAAAGTTTTTGGTGTTAAAACTTAGTGGAAGAAATTTTATATGCTTATGTAGCAATAAGCATTCATACGAGTTTTTCTTTGGTGTTCCGGTGAGTTCGAAAATTTTTAGTTTTTAATAATTCTTATATATTAAAAACATTCTTACAAACATTTTCTGATTGCAGGATAATTCGCTATTCTTCTTATCTGAAAACAGAATTTTTAAGCTCTGTCAAGACAAGCAAAACAGAAAATTGTCAAGCTGATATAAAACATTTTTTACACCTTTAATGTGGTATTCGAGTTAAGTTTAGACATTTGATAGACAAGCTATTCTCCAAATCTCCAAATTATTGCTGAGGCAGAACTTCAGTATTATGCTAATTTAAGCTTTTGAACTTAATGCTGGAGCAGTAAAATGACCGGATAATCGGTTTTGACTTTTTTACCTTTATACATAAATTTAAATTTTGACATTATAGAGGCATATATATATACGTATAACAAGTAATCTATACATAATTTCGACGCGAGATCCGTAAATTTTTTGGAAATTTGTTCTTACTGTATTAGTCTCCCAAAAATCTTTGTACTTCTGCAAAGACCTTCCTCAACAGTCTTTGCATATCCGGAATCATCTTTGCCGAATGCAAATAAACGTGATGGTGATTCGTTTTTTGGCTGCTATGTGTAAACATATGTGCAGGCCCGTAACCGAAATCCGCTCAAGAGGGGGTGGACCCGATATAAATTGGTTTATATCTTGGAAAAAATGTTGGGATAGCTTGCGAAAATGGCATTTTTCGACATTTTTTGAACTTGCTTTATCCATTAAGATTATGAAATTCGAACTTTTTAGAAAAGAACTTTGTCTCAAAATGCTAAAGTGTCATCTTTTGGTTGCGCTTGTGGCAAAGTTATAGAGAATCTATAGTCCTTCCGGGGTCAGAAAATTAGCTATATAGTATTTTTGGCCTAAAAATGGCTATTAATCCGTTTTTGGAGTCGAGAAAATAGCTATGCATCCTTTCGAAACTCAGAAAAGACAACTAAATAGCATTTCTGAGCTCGAAAAAGACTATATACATAGCTAGTTTTCTAAGCCTAAAAAGGCAGTATAGCTGATTTTCTGAGCCCAAAAAGGCTATAAAGCAACGGATTTTCGGCCAAAAACGCTGTAGAGCTATCAGTGTTTCGAAGCTCAGGGGTAATACCCCGTCCCTCCCCACCCCTCATGCTCTTGTATGCTTTGTTGTGGAATTTTATTGCTACAGTATGGTTGAGGCCCGCATAATTTTTCAATGATCTGTCGAAAATTAAAAACTTCAGACTTTCAAAGACAGCATACGATATTCATAGAGTTTTTCGTTGAGGTATTCAGTACAAAATAAAATTCAGAAAATTTTTGCTCTTTGACTGATTTCTCGATAATAGGCTTAGTATGACTAGCGAATTTTGAAATTTTCATCGTTTCACTCAATTTAGCGGTTTCAAAGGAAGACAAAGTGTGCAGAAAGTGTGCCGATACATATATTGTCAGTTTTAATACAATGCCAAACTCAACGTAAACTTTTGTAAGACAAATGGGTTTCAAAAGTCGATAAATTCAGCGCCGGAAAATTTGGGTCAATTATTTCAGTAATGAGCTAAAAACCTCTTTTGATGGCTTGTTTACTTTAAGAAGTATTATTTGTTCCTTTTATTTTTTCTCGGTTCTCTATCCTCTAGATATGGCTTACAGAAAGTGTAGTTATATCAATATTTTGGTACATATATACAATGCTCACCACGAAATTTGATTATTCAGCACTCCTTAGCGTATGTTTAGGATTGATTTGCCTATGTTATAAAATAGAACGTCATCATATGTTTTGGCACAGCAATGCAAAACGTGCGGCAACGTCCTAAGCTATAACATATGCGCTAAATCCCATACAAACTTTAAGGAATGTTCGCTGTTCAAAGTTCGTATCGAGACCTGTATGTGGATGAGCATACGATGCATTTTGTTAATTTATTTTACTACTAGCTAAAGCTTTTTTATTCATATTTATGTTTTTATTTTTTATGCACTTTTAGGTTTTTATCGACGTAGATCGACTGTGCGCCGGCAAATTCGATCTGTCGCTGCTGAAGAACATCCAGGCGGCGAAACATTTCGTGCTGGTGCTGACGCCTCAGGCTCTGCAGCGTTGCGTGGGCGACGAGGCGTGCCACGACTGGGTGCACAAGGAGGTTCTTTGCGCCTTGGAACACAACAAAAACGTCATCCCCATTCTGGACCCCCAATTTGAATGGCCTGACGAAAGTTCTCTGCCGCAGGATATCCGCGTCATCACACGCTTTAACGGCGTCCGTTGGGTTCACGAGTATCAGGACGCCTGTGTCGATAAAGTGGAAAAGTAAGCAGCTTCTTGTATTGGTGGCAGACGTGTTGTATTAACAGCTCAAAATTTTGGGTGGGGTAGCCGGCACACCTTAGTATGGAGGGTTTCGGGGGTATGCACTTCCCCGAGAAACCAAAATACCCCCCAGAATTCAATTTTTGAAATTTTTTTGTTATTTTCGCAATTTTTTGATGCCAATGGCTAGTGGTCGATGAGAAACGTTGAACAATGGTGTTTTTTCGCCATACCACCATTTTCAAGCCCAGAATTTTGGTGCCGCCCACCTATGGTAGCCGGCCATTTTTAAGGGAGAGTGGTATACGACCATCAATTTTTGGCGAAAATGATAACGAAGCACCTACAAATGAATTAGAAAGACAAGCTTTTGCTCTGAAATTTGGGGAGTAAAAAATATCGTTCCTTGGTGCGGTTGAGGGATGACCGACTTTTGTTAAAGAGATTCGCCTATCAAACTCCACCCATACATGCACATAAGGGGGTGAGGGGGTCATTACCCCCCCCCGAAGGGTCAGCCGGACAGGTGCTATCCGATGATTTTGAGCTGACGGAACGTTTTTAGCATCATTCTTGTGGTCAAAAGCAGTAAAAAAGTCAACATTTTTCCGGGGCTTCGCGCCAGATTTGTACTTTCAAGTACTTTTTACTCGAAAAGCGCCCAAAATTGATCAATTTCTGCCTTTTTAGTGTTAAAAGTGATATAATGCAGTCAAAATGGACTAAAAATGCTTTTAAAATGCAATATTGTCACGGAAAAACGTTGTCATAAGCTATTTTGACCATTTTGATCATTAAAACAGCAAAAAATCGTGAACGTTAAATTTACTGCTTTTGGATTTTTTGAATCTGCCGACCCTGACCTTGTGCGTCTATGAATCCACCCTCACCCGTCACATGTGTGGTTGGTATGGTGGTATCAGCGACTTGGCGGCCCGGTTTTAATTATGTTATTATGGCTTAAAATATAAGTCAGACCTGGTTTCATCAAGTTTGGTTTACTCCAGTTACAGTAAAAGTGTAAAAGGTGACAGGCTTAAGTCGAGTTCTCACCAGACATGCACGTTGAGGTGAAGAGGTTTGGGGTGTCTGGACTCTTCAGAATGGAAACAATGGAAAGTTTTCTGGGCAAAATGAATGCTAGATATGAAAAACGAAAATTTTTGTCGAAAATTCTCGAAATTGACCAAAGACTGTGGATTAACACATTTACGTTTAACGCTATTTGAGCAATTATATTGTTTTCAAGGTAATTTTCCCAAAAAAAACTCACTTAATGACCAGGCATAAACAGCATGTGGGGTGTGAAATCTTAAAGTGCCTCTTTAGGCGCGAAAATGGATATGCTTTATAAACATCGTTTTTCGGCGTTTTTGACGATGCTCTGTTTTTCTAGAGCATAAAACATTAAAAAACTAAACAAATTGAATAAATTGTACGAAATATCGTCAAAAAAATGAGTATATTGCGCAAAACGCAAAAAACTTGACTTTTTACCTAAATTGCTTGAAACAACCTTTTCTACGAACTTCTTGGAATTTTTCAAAAAATCGAAAATTCTGAGAGGGTGAAACCCCCAAACTTCCAAGATCATATGTGTTACCGGCTAGGCCCGTATCCAGGATTCGGCCAAGGGTTGGGGTGGCTGACCCAACATAAATTGGTCCGTAACTCGGAAATTTAGTTAGAATGGCTTTCAAAAATCGCATTTTTCTACGTTTTCCGACATGTTCTATCCATTACGGTTATAAGAGTGTATGTACTTTTTGGAAAAAAATAATTTTAACTCGAAAAAGCTATAAAAAGTATCATCATTTTTTGATCGTGCTTGGGCCAAAATTATGGAAAATATCTTACATCCGGCGCGAAGCGCCGAAAATTTGAAGATTTTACGACAAAGACATCCGATTTTCCATCTTGCATTGCATTTACTTGCCTTCCAAAATTTTTTTCCGGCCAAGGAGGGCGGGCGCCCCCCCGTCCTCGTTGAATGCTGCCCTGTTACCGGCCCCCTAGACCGGCTGTGGTGTTCATCTATGGCCCTTACTCGGGATCATACTGACTTCATTTTATTGTGGAGGTATATGCCAGGCATGATCCTGGATTATATCAGACCTGAGTCTGGCTGAGACTTAGCTTAAACCCGTCGGTTAATTAAGAAGTTAATAAACCTGAGTTCTGGCCCAAGTCAGACTTAGAGCATATTTTATTGAGGCTGTTAATTCGCTCCTAAGTGCTAGCTAGGCTCAAGCCGCTTTATTGAAAACAGGCCAAGCGTGTGAAAATTAGCATGATCAAATTTCTCATTTAAAGATCACCCTTCTTAAGCTTTACGATTTTAAATGCTTTAATTTTAAGCCTTTTGTAATGGAGGGTATCTTTCAAATTACTCGCTTTTGCAGCTTTTTTTCCTACATACATTTGCATGTTTAACGGCTCAAAATTTTGGGAGGTTCCTGTCCATTCTTAACCAAAAATTGCCAAAAATCGCAAGTTTTTGCTAAAAGTCGGGCTAGAGGGGGTTAAAATTTTCTGAGCTTGTGGGTGCATAGGAACTCCGTCCCCTATTACACATCTGCATACGACCTCTTATCTCAACTTACTCGTCATTTTATATATTTAATCAATAAAATAATTGTTCAAGTACCCAAGAAATTCATTGTATGTACTTGTGTTTGTGTGACGAGGGGCGTCCGCGGGATTTTATTAGAGGGGTCCGTAAATCGATGACTACATATTTCATGATCCATTCGGCGATACTCGAAATAAAGTGCATTTTCTGACGTTTTCGAACATGTTCTATTCATTAGCTCATAAAAACCGAACGTTTCGAAAAGGTTCATTTTGTATTTATATTATTTAAAACTGAATTAAATTAATTTAAAAATTAATTATTATCCAATTATATCATAAAAATTGATGTATTGAAATTAATTTATTAAACGAAGTATTACAAATTAAAAATTTTATCATAAAAGTGACGTTCGTGGGCCGCGCTTGAGACAAACCTATAAAAAAGAAGGATCCTAGCGCGAAGCGCTGAAAATTATGAGATTTTCTGGTGAAAAAATGCAATTTTCATTACGTACCTTGCGTTATCTTACCTGTCCAATTTTTTTGGGCTACGGGGGTGGGCAATTCTTTGCTTCCTGCGTACGCCCATGTATGTAACGACGTTCGTATTTAATTTTTGTATGTGACTGAAAAGCATTTTCAGTTCATGATCGAAAACTTGCATAATTCGACCTATTTAGTCTGCCTGTCTTGCGTTTTTAGTTGTTTTTGTTGCAATTTTTCCGTCCTGTTGCTTTTTCTCAGTTTTAATATTTGCGCATGCAGCATCGATTTAAAACTTCATTTCGCATTGCTGTGCTAATTTGGCTAGATTCATCAAAGGCGAATTCAATATGAATCGGGGCTTCTATCCTCACCAAGATCGCAGCAAACGGCTGGTCAATTTTAGAAGTAATTCCTCAAAGACTTCGAACGGTGGATCGCACAGTGGGCAAATGACTCCATCTCAAAGCGTTGCCGATTGTTGTAAGCACTATTCATTGCTCAGAATATGAGATCGGATTGTGAATTAGTATAAAATGACTTTAAAATTTTAATTTACCTGAATCAGTGCACATACATCTGACAGAGGGATGGGGATGTTCCTCACCCAAAGTTATCCCCTATCCCCAAAGAAAGAAAATTTTTGTCTAATCCTAGATTTTTGGAAAAAATTGAACTTCTGGTCGTTTTTACGAGTTTTTTGGCCGTTTTGGCCGAAAATTGTAGGTCATTTGCCTCCCCCCTAGAATGGCCGGCGACCGCCTACCCGAAATTCCGAGCCGTTACATGTATGGTTGTGCATATGCAGTAAAATAGTCAGGGCGGAGTACAATGCACAAATTATTATTTCGAGAAGGCTTGGTTCGAACTGAAATTCTTCATTAAATTTGGGAGTAATAACACCCCCTCGTTTGTCCATTTGCGTTTGTACGGCTAATGGATGCCCTATTTTAGAGGAAGATTTTGATCGGGCTGAATAAAAACGTGTGTTACCTTTCCTTTATCTATCCTGGACCAGACATGTGCGGATGGGGTGTTTCGGGGTCTAGACCCTTACAATGGAAAAATAGGAAATTTTCTCGGAAAAATGAGGCAAAATGGTGATCAAAAATGAATGAAAATTGAAAAGTGCAATAATGTAGTTTTAACGCTATTTAAGCGCTTATACCAGTTTTAGAGGTCACCTTGGCTTCAAAATAAGCTCACATCCTGACCCCAGACCGGCTGACTAGGGATGTGCCGGTTAACCGGAACCGGCTGGAACCGACCATTTTTTGGAACCGAAACCGGAACCGAGAACCGATTTTTTGATATTCTAAGAACCGGAACCGATTTTTTGATTTTCTAAGAACCGGAACCGGAGCCGATCTTTTTTGGAGTCGGTTCTCGGTTTTTTAAAATTAGATTTAAAAATCGAACTTCATAAAATTTAGTGAAGACATGAAGCAGCAATTCAATCTTTTAT
The DNA here is from genome assembly GCA_036768485.1 of Mermis nigrescens. Lineage (NCBI taxonomy): Eukaryota > Metazoa > Nematoda > Enoplea > Mermithida > Mermithidae > Mermis > Mermis nigrescens. The sequence goes on from JAVLUZ010000671.1 coordinate 478,347, forward strand.
TACCCAAAAGTTTACAGACTAAAACTTAGTATTGTTCAATGTAAATTATATTTTAGAAATAACAGTCGTTCTGCTTTTTCGCCATGTAGCCTGTTTCTGAGGGGGTCTTAAATGATTCCAGTGCAACTGAACAGCTGTTCCGATGGAACGCTTGTAGCTGGCGCTGCAAGCAGGGGCGAATCTAAGGTGGCGGTGGGGCCGCCCCCCATTTACCAAAAATATTTGGCGAGATAGAGAATGGATATACAATTTGCAATTTTTTGGCCCTCAGTGACCATAATTTCTCAAATTTTTCGGCGCTACGCGCCGGATGATACCTATTAATGACATTTATTTACTTTCTTCGCCACCTGGAAGCCATTTTTTGTTCATATAGATTTCAAAACAATTTTAGCAGCAGAAACAGCTATTCTTGCATAGTTTTCTTCTATTTTCAATTAAAAATTTCGATGTTTCGCATCAAATGCTATAAATACAGTAAATCAAGCTGTAAATCATGCTTCTAGACGTCTATCCGTCTTAATCTCACAAATTTTCCGGTGCTTCGCGCCACGGTTTTTTTTTGTATTCGACAAAGATTTTTCCCGATGTACAAAGACTTTTCGGGACCGTCTTTGTACATGTACATACGAAGATTTTTGGAGAGACAAAAATTACAAAAAAAGGTCTAAAATTCGCAGAAATTTACAGCGCTTCGCGTCGAAATGACTGATTGTGTGCTCTATTAATCCTTATAATGGCAGAAACTGCATTTCGAAAGAAAAATGTCAAATTTTTAGCGCTTCGCGCCGTTTTAAGACGATTCTTAGTGATTTTTTCCCTTAGAGACCCATAAATTAGCTAAAATACACTACCAAAAGTCGAACAACTCTGTTTTTACCACACTAAAATCGCTACTGTACCATATTATAGTACCCAAAAATTTGTGTGTACACAATGTACAAAGACTTTTGGGATCATCTTTGTACATGTCAAACGGACCTTGTACAAAAAAAACTGCTTCGTGCCAGAATTCTGATAAACTCAAAGAATTTTAGTGATTTTTAGCACAAAATTATCGAAAATTTTAAAATATTAAGAAAAATATTGCATCAAAAGTGATTCAATGTAAAAGTATATAATGTAAAACGCCGAAAAATGCTATTTCGCGCGTGAAGGGCAAGATTTTGGACCTATTTTTGACTGTTTTTGGAAAAGCAGGGATACTGCCACCTTAGGAAAATCCTAGATCCGCCACTGGCTGCAAGATACTGCTTAGCTATAAACGCGAGAATTGGCAAATTCTTCGACTTCTCTTTCCACTATTGCAGCACATCTTCGTCATGAATTAAGCATGTCGATTTCGTATAAGCCTCCAATTAAGAAACACATAGATAATATTCAGTGATTTATAAGTAAATTGTCAACTAGACGTAAAACTTATTTGAACGTGCAGTTGCCAGATTGAAACGACTTCCTGAATAATTTATCTTTCGATTACATCGTCATATGTTCTGGTGAAGTCAGGCTATCAAGAGCGTACATACCTTAACACAGGAACCGAGAACCGGAACCGGAACCGACGGTTCTCTAGTTGAAGAACCGGAACCGGAACCGGAACTGACGGTTCCAACTTACACAAGAACCGGAACCGGAACCGAAATTCTTGTTTTCCAAGAACCGGAACCGGAACCGATTGTTTTGAAAAACCTGGAACCGGAACATCCCTACGGCTGACCCCCACAGATCGGCCATGCTGTGCATCTATGCCCCCGGACTCTTTGTATTCGTCATGGGTAGACATGCTCGTGGGAGGGGAACGAAAAATGGAACATTTTTGGGGAAAAACGGCGAAGTGTAGACCAAAAATGAATGAAAATCAAAAACTTACTGAAAAAGTGCTCAAATTGACTAGAAACTATCCATTAACATAATTTTCATCCTATTCAAGCATTTATAGCTGTTTCGTTTTTATTTATTTTCTGAGCTGACCCCCAGACCGACCATTCTCTACATTTGTGGCCAAGAGCAGGTTCGTATCCAGGATTCGGCCAAGATGGGGGGAGGGTGGACCAGTGTTTTTTGGTACAAGGTCCGTTTGTACATGCACAAAGATGGTACCCAAAAGTCTTTGTACATTTTGTATGTTTATGCAAATTTTTGTGTAATAGTACAGTAGCGATTTTAGCGTGGTAAAACATAGTTTTCGATCTTTGGTAGTGTATTTTAGCTAATTTCTGGGTTTATGACGCCAAAAATTACTGAAACTTGTTTCAAAACGGCGCCGAAACGCCGGAATTTTTGATATTTTTCCTTTTGAAATGCAATTTCTGTCATTATAAAAATATATAGAACACATAATTACTCATTTCGGCGAAAATTTTTGCGAATTTCAGACTTTTTTTGCAATTTTTGTCTTCCCAAAAATCTTTGTACATGTACAAAGACAGTCCTGAAATTGTACATCGGGTAAAATCTTTGCCGAGTACAAAAAACACTGGGGTGGTCCAAAAAATAAATGATTTCATGGCGATAGCTCGTGGACAGAATTTGATTCGGCACCCAACCAATCTACTAGCTACTTGCTTGAACTCATAAAATTCAAACTTTTCGAGGAAGAATTTTCCTCTCCAAATTGGTCGTGAAAAGTTTCATTTTTTGGTTGCACCTGAGGCAAAACTATAAAAAATACTTCACAACGCGCCGAAGAATTGATGAATTCCTGGCAAAGGGATGCAATTTTTCTGAATGATTTGGATCAACGAACCAAAATAAGAAATTCATCTTTTCTATAAATTTAAGTTTTCATCAATTTTAGTCATAGAAACACTGAGCAGTCATCGTAGCAGAGCGGCCAGCAGAGAAGAATTATCGATGATTGCTGCGCCTGTTCGACCAACGGCTTCGGTCGAAAATATTCGGGTATCGCAGGATGATTGCGCCAGTACGATAAGTCAGTAAAGCTTGAGTTTTGATTGCGACCGAGCCGCACCGTCAGGAGGACTGAACTGAATTTGGCACTTTGCCAATTTACTGTCCGCTAGCGCGCTTCATATTGAAACGGATTTGCAACGTTTGCTATGACGTCACCTTGGCACTTTTGGAACCTTTTATTCTCCATGCTATTTAGTCTATTCGTGCCCTTGGGATGCGCTTAAATAATGCAAATGTTTTGTTCCGCGAATGACATCGCCGAATTTCGCTCTTTTGCGTATGCAATAGGCTCACTGAGAATTCAGTCTGCTTAAATCCTAAATATATACTCGCACGTAGTTATTTTCACCTAATTTCATTCGACGGTTTAAGTATGCAATTTAATTTCATTCAACTTTTTCATGTAATACTGTTAGAGATTTGCTTGACTGTGTGCTGATTAAGAAAATGATTTGCTTTTAATTAAGCGTATATAGAGATCGAAAAACAATCTACTTGACTTCTGGCTCAAGCTTGTCGACTTTATGGCATTTTAATTAGCAAATTTTCGATTATGTACATTAGAGTGAAAGTTTTATCTCACTCTAAGGACGTGATAGAGCTTCAGAGAACAATAAAGACGGAATACGGGCGGCTATATTTTATTTTTTAAGCAACTACTCGGTAAATAAACTCGTCGTCGACGGTTTACATTTCAGAAAGCCTCTAATTACTGTAATTACAAACGTTATGATTGCATCAGCGTGCTGAAAAGCCGATACCAATTACAGTAGGCTGATGCTTTGTGAATTGCGATGACAGTTTAAAAATCCTGTGTGCACCAGGGTAAAATGTGCACAATATAATTATTGTTTGGAAAGATTACAAGAGTTTTTTGGAATTTTTCATCTTGATTTTTGAAAATTTTTTTATGCTTAAAAGATTTTATTTTTTCGACATTATTTGAATTTTTGAATCTTTTGAAATTTTGAATAATTTTAAATTTTCCAGCTTATGTGCAATCGTTCGTTACAAATAAAACAGCTTTCGTTAGCAGTTTATTGTAAACTGAACGACTGATGGGATTGCATTGTGATAATATGTGCATCGATTGACCGATGCAGCGAATTCTTACGTTATAAATGACTAGTGATGATATTTTAATGCGGAATCGTTCTGTCCTGTTATCCGAATATTCGTTCGCTTTGATTTTTTCCTTACTGTACACCGATCGTCGTCCCGCTTTTTACCGGTTTACGAATTGCTCTTTACATTTTTTTATTTCAGCCGTTTACACAGCCTTTTCATTATTGCTATGCTTGATTAAACGCGTATCAGTGTTCGAGACCTACATATATTTATGTATTTTCGTTATGCGTCGTCGTATTATATGGACATCGATTGTCTTCGTCGTTATTATTTTCGCGGGATTTCTCGCAATGCAATGTGCATTTTGTGCTTATGTATTTCTTTTTTACAAGGCTACTTCGCGCTAATTGTTATTGTCGATTTTTTGCAGTCGTTGGGCTAAAAGGTTGTTTGCTTTCCTCAGTCGTTATTTTTGTGAATAATATGCTATAGATCCACTGTCTGACGTTAGAATACATGTTCATCTACCTCGCATCTGTCAATTTTGATGCTAGCTTAAAATACGTATACTAAAGTGTAAAGAGGGTGAGCCTATGACTTCTTATGCTAATACGCCTTAAATTCTATTAATATTGGCAAATTCTATCGCAATGGTTCACTTTCTAATCTAAGGTTGTTTGACATCTCACTTTTCGTGGCAGGTAACACTTTAGTGCATCGTTTTGGCTATTTGCGTTATTTATGGCTATTAGAATCTCAAAACCTCTTCAGGACCCGGTTTCTGTATATTCTGGCTAATGGCAGGCTGATTCTACTTTAATGTCCTAAAAACAAAGTTGAAACAAATGACAATGTCGAGTGATTCGACAAACTTGAGTACTGTCTAACTTTCTGTGGACTTTTGTTTGAGCGAAAAATTGCTTTCACTGCGCAAATCTTCGGCTAAAACGTCTAGCAATATTTTACTGAGGCTCATTATATCACAACCTAACAAATTCAGGACAATCTTCGAGCTGTGAAATTACATGAATTTATTCTTTTCGTCTTGCTGCACGGCGGCGGGCGGTATTTTCTGAAAATGGTGCGTTCGGTAGAGTTTTGTTTTTGGGATCCATCCAATCAAATCAAACCCTCAGTTCCTCCCACACATGCACAGCATGGGAATTTCGGTAAGGGTGGTGAGCTCAAAAATTTTCCTCGAGGCATTAGCTTGCGACTCTTGAAGTACCTATTTTTATTGTATCGCGAAGCGTTTTATAGTTTTCTGGTTTTTGCGAGTAAACATTTTACTGTACATATGTATGTACCTACCTACCTACCTGCATACATATGTATGTTTGTGTAGGTATATTTAATGTCCGCAATCGCATTGCATTGAGCTGATCCATACCGAACATTGTAGGTATAACAGGCCTGACGAAAATTCTTAGGAAGAAAGTAGCATGTTTATGTGGAACGGAACGACTGGAAACGTGCACCCAATCATTAATTAGAATTTGATAATGATTTATGAGCTTCTTCAAATCATTTTTGATACATACCTATAGTCTGCTGCATTCCAAGCGGCCCGTTTTCATTCGATTACTATTGATTTTTTCACTGTATAAATGGACTCTTCCATCGTCCTCTGGCTCAAACTCTTTATTGCTACAGTAAGTAATGACACTGCAAGGCGAAAGTGGACCTTTTGGAATGGAACGGATTACAGCTGCCGAAAGGGCTTCCGCGTGAGACTGCGTAATCTTGATTATTGTGTGCATCTAGCTGTATTTTATTTAAAGCTTGGACTGCATACCGAATTACCGACCAGGCCCGGTCTTAGGCATTTGGGGCCCTGTGCGAGGTACCTTCTTCGTACTTATTGGAAGCATTTGTATAGTGGTGCATGTGGCGGGGCCCCCTGAGGCCCCGGAGCCCTGTGCGGCCGAACATGCCTAAGACCGGGCCTGATACCGACTCACGCAGTTAGTGTTCTTGCAATGGATTATGCACCTATGTCCTATTTACATATGTACTCAGCGAAAGGTATGGACTTTCAGATCTTAAAAATCGAAAGGTACACTGATATGTCAGGAATTGTTGTTGCTTTACTAAGCTATATATATTACTGTAGACTCATTTCACCGAATGAATTGAAAAGGTAGTACCTAAGGGAAGCAGTGTAATCAGTCGGTAACTAGGTATCCTTTTATATTCTTATATCGCTCTACTCTTTGCAGTATGGTAAACAGTAAAGGGACTCGTCGGAAAACGAGAAAATTGTTCAGTAGGGATTTCAGACGTCATGGCACGGAACCGCTCTCTACTTTCTTGCGCGTCTATAAGGTCGGCGACATCGTGGACATCAAGGTAGGGAAAACAAATGCTTCCTAGTAGCTTTTGACAGCTGACTTTGAGAAATCGCAAACGTATGAATGATCGCTGAATATAAGGGCTCCCAAAGTCGTAGAAAGAAGAGATGATTTTTTTCGGGTAACTCGCATAGAAAATTTGTTAAACTACAATGCTTAACTTAGGTACCTATATTTTAAATCGTTCAAGCTAAATGCGCAAAACATGCTTTACTTCTTCAGAAGCTCAATTTTGATTGGCATTTCTGCAATGCGCTTCCGATTTAAACAGTGTTTGATTTTAGACCTGTAACAAAAAAATGATCCGACTGGCATGCACTGTCGTAGCTAGTAAGGGCAGTAATTATTTGCAGTCAACTGCAAATAATGCAGCAGTCAACTGCAAATAATGTAGTACACAATGTAATATTATTTGCAGCCAAAAACCAGGGGCCTAAACTGCAAATAAGATCGGTTACATTGTAATATTATTTTGCAGTTAAAACCAGCAGAGTAGACTGCAAATAAGGTCGGTCACAATTAAATACTATTTGCAGTCAAAAACCAGTGGCATAGACTGCAAATAATTTACTACACTGTGTTATATTATTTGCAGTCAATTTTTTGTTTTCATTTACCCTTTCACGATTTTGAGTCGTTGCGTGGGGGTTCCCCCCCTCCAGAAGTTGGAATACCCCCTCCGCCAGGAATCAAAATACCTACCCCAATTCAATTTTTGAAATTGTTCTGCCTTCTTAGCGATTTTTTGATGCCATTGGATAGTGCTCAATGAGAAACGTCGAGAAAAGGTGTTTTTTCACCATACGGCCTTTTTTAAGACTATTTTTTTATCTTTGAAAATTTTCAAACCCCTCCCCAGAATTTCGGTGCTGCCCACCTATGGTCGTTTTATGTATGTTTTATATGATCTCATGCTCGTCCTATATTTTTAGGGTAACGGCGCGTTTCATCAAGGAATGCCCTTCAAATTTTATCATGGTAAAACTGGCCGCGTGTTCAATGTAACTACGCACGGAGTTGGAGTGATTGTCAATAAACGAGTCCGGTAAATAAGCGGAATATTTGTATTACATTTTTCCTGTACGTGAAATGTGTGATGTGTATACGTCATTGCTTTTATGACAAATTATTTCGCTCGTATAGGTTTTTAGCTTTTTGGGGTGCTACATAGTTCTTTGAAGTTACGAAAGAAGTTTGTACATGTAAATCTATATAAATCAAGGAGTCATATTTTCTAAAGCTTAGAAGCTGTGTAATTTCAATAAGTAATGTATGATAAGCGTTGAACATGTATGATGTTTGTTCACGAGCAGGCGCGTCGTAACTATTGGGGGGCGCCCCTTCGAAATAGAAAAATATTTTATTTTTCACAAGGGTTCTTCTCCCCAAAAGGAAAAGTTAAACATTCTGTGAGTTGACTAAAAAACAGTCAAGACAGGTTTCTAACGCTTTCGAGCTAATTAACTCAACATTTTCTTGCGATGCGCTCCGAATTTCTTATTTCCTAATGTATTTGTCATGTTAGAAGCCCAGACTCGATTTAAAAATGGTGAATATATCAAACTTCAGCGGCAGTTCGCGCCGATTTATAATTTTCGTTCTAGTTTCTTCCGGAAAAGTCATAAAATAAAATGTGCAAAGACAAGAATTTGGAAATAAGTCGAGCTTCGACTGGATTTTGAGAATTTAGTCATGTAGGCAGGTCAAACGGTAGATCTTTTAGATTGAAGATTGCAGTCAAGCAAAAAATTTTGATTTACTTAAAAAATTTTCCGCTATGGTATCTCGTTGAGAAATGCTCTAAAATGTCTTTATCTTTGTGTCCCTCCTACCTAACGGTTTTCGAGATATAGGATTTCAAAATTTTTGCCCCGCCCTCGCCGAAATGAAATCCTGATTACGCGCCCGATTTTCACCCAGATGCGAAGTTTTTCTCCCTTTCACCCTGTAGAATCGGTCGATGTTTTTTAAATTGGCTGTGAATTTGACTAATTTTTTCATAATTTTGACACTTTTTTCGAACATTCATCTTTAAAACCTTAAAGTGTTAGGCTTGAAACCACACGTGAGCGTGGGGGTGGGTTTGGCGGGGGGTATGCACCTACTCTCTCCAGAAGGCCGAAACCCCCCAGAAACCAAAATACCCCTCAAAAATTCAATGTTTAAATTTTTTGTTTTTTTTCGCATTTTTTGATGCCAATGGATAGTGCTCGATGAGAAACGTTGAAAAATGGTGTTTTTCGCCATACCACCATTTTCAAATTTTTAACCTTTGAAAAACCAGCGATACCCCCCAGAATTATGGTGCTGCCCACTTGTGCTTGAAACGTTACCTATGTGAATTAGAAAATTTAAGTAAGTTTGAAAATTGATGAAAGATGGTCTATTTAATAAAAAATGTGTATTCTTTCGTTTGATATGGAGTTTCCCGCATTTTTTGTTTTCTATGCATAATATTCAATTTCTGAGGTGTTGTTTGCAGCACTCGAGTTATACCAAAGCGAATCAACATTCGCGTGGAGCATATTCGACCGAGTAAATGTCGCGAAAATTTTTTGCAGCGTTTAAAAGAAAATCAGAGATTGCGGAAAGAAGCAAAGGAAAACGGAACGAAAGCGCATTTGAAAAGAAAGGTGAGTAATCGGCTGCAGAAAAGCTTTTATAGAGATGGACGTTTCTTCCTAAATCAGAGACCAGGTTTAGGGAATGATTTTTGTGCATCCAGCGTCTTATATTGTTATTAGGTGGGGAATGACCTCATAAATATACACCACCTTCTCTAATATCATCAATAAAACGAGAAAGAAAGCGAAAGAGGTTGTCTTTTGTTAATTAAAGTTCTTGATTATTTAACAAAGATTTTTTTGACAAAACTTCATGATAAGATAATCTTCATATTCTTTAGGATGAATCATACCCTTTTGATAAATCATATTTCAATCAAAACATCCGAGATATGTGAACATAGTCAATTTTGAGATAAGTACATAGGTCAATATGCATGTTGGGAAGATGCATGGGCAGCAATCAAATCTGGAGGTCTGATGACGCAAAGTCGCAAAAAAGTACCAGAAAGTCAATCCTGGCGGTCTATCGAAAGCTCAGAGGTCCAGTCTAGACCGCACGCGGGCACAGGGGTCTTAAACCATGCGTAGGCAGCAGTTAAATTCTAGGGGGTCCGATGGGGCAAACTTGCACAAACAATTCAATTCTGGGTGGTCCAGACCCCCACGCCCATGTGTGGTTTAAACCCCCGAGAATACATCAGACCTCCAGGAATTTTTCGCATGTTTTCTGGGTTTTTGCCAGTTTCAGCCCCTTGCAGAATTCAGCTGCTGCCTATGTATGATCCAGACCATACATGCAAGAGGGGTGGGGGATAGGGATGTTCCGGTTCCAGGTTTTTCAAAAAAATCGGTTCCGGTTCCGGTTCTTGGAAAACGAGAACTTCGGTTCCGGTTCCGGTTCTTGCGTAAGTTGGAACCGTCGGTTCCGGTTCCGGTTCTTCAACTAGAGAACCGTCGGTTCCGGTTCCGGTTCTCGGTTCCTGTGTTAAAGTATGTACGCTATTGATAGCCTGACTTCACCGGAACGTATGACGATGTAATCGAAAGATAAATTATTCAGGAAGTCGTTTCAATCTGGCAACTGCACGTTCAAACAAGTTTTATGTCTAGTTGACAATTTACTTATAAATCACTGAATATTATCTATGTGTTTCTTAACTGGAGGCTTATACTAAATCGAAATGCTTAATTCACGACGAAGATCTGTTGCAATGGTGGAAAGAGAAGTCGAAGAATTTGCCGATTCTCGCGTCTATAGCTAAGCAGTATCTTGCAGCCAGTGGCGGATCTAGGATTTTCCTAAGGGGGCGGTATCCCAACTTTTCCGAAAACAGTCAAAAATAGGTCCAGAAATTTGCCCTTAACGCGCGAAACAGCGTTTTTTGGTGTTTTACAATGTATACTTTTACATAAAATCACTTTTGACGCAATATTTTTTTCTTAAAATTTTAAAATTTTCGACAACTTTGTGCGAAAAAATCACTAAAATTCTTTGACTTTTACAAAAATCTGGCGCGAAGCAGTGTTTTTTTTGTACAAGGTCCGTTTGTACATGTACAAAGATGATCCCCAAAAGTCTTTATACATTGTGTACACGCAAACTTTCGGGTACTATAATATGGTACAGTGGCGATTTTAGTGTGGTTAAAACAGAGTTGTCCGACTTTTGGTAGTGTATTTTAGCTAATTTATGGGTCTCTAAGGGCAAAAATCACTAAGAATCGTTTTAAAACGGCGCGAAACGCCGAAAAATTTGACATTTTTCCTTTCGAAATGCAATTTCTGCCATTATAAAGATAAATAGAACACACAATCACTCATTTCAACGCGAAGCGCCGTAAATTTCTGCGAATTTTGAACCTTTTTTGTAATTTTTGTCTCTCCAAAAATCTTTGTACATGTACAAAGACGGTCCCGAAAAGTCTTTGTACATCGGGAAAAATCTTTGACCGTGGCGCAAAGCGCCGGAAAATTTGTCAAATTAAGGCGGATGGACGTCTAGAAGCATGATTTATAGCTTGATTTCCTGTATTTATAGCATTTGATGCGAAAGATCGAAATTTTTAATTGAAAATAGAAGAAAACTATGCAAAAATGGATGTTTCTGCTGCTTCTGAAACCTACATGAACAGAAAATGGCTTCCAGGTCGCCAAGAAAGTAAATAAATGTCATTAATAGGTATCATCCGGCGCGTAGCAGCGGAAAAATTTGAGAAATTATGGTCACTGACGGCCAAAAATCATTGCAAATTGCATATCCATTCTTTATCTCGCCAAATATTTTTGGCCAATGGGGGGCGACCGCCCCGCCCCCCCCCATTGAATCCGCCCCTGCTTGCAGCGCCAGCTACAAGTGTTCCATCGGAACAGCTGTTCAGTTGCGCTAGAATCATTTACGACACTCTCAGAAACAGGCTACATGGCAAAAAAGCAGAACGACTGTTATTTTTAAAATATAATTTACCCGAAACAAAATTTGCATGCTAAGTTTTAATCTGTAAACATTTGGGTAATAAAAGATTGAATTGCTGCTTCATGTCTTCACTAAATTTTATGAAGTTCGATTTTTAACTCTACTTTTAAAGAACCGATAACCGACTCCAAAAAGATCGGTTCCGGTTCCGGTTCTTAGAAAATCAAAAAATCGGTTCCGGTTCCGGTTCTTGGAAAATCAAAAAATCGGTTCTCGGTTCCGGTTCCGGTTCCAAAAAATGGTCGGTTCCAGCCGGTTCCGGTTCCGGTAACCGGCACATCCCTAGTGGGGGATCCCTCCCACCCAAAGTCGGCCGTCCCCCCAAATGTCACACAACTTTTGACCCCTTTGCCCCCTCTCCCGATTTTTTGGAAAAAATTGAATTTTCTGGCCGTTTTAGGTGTTCTTTTGCCGTTTTTGGTCAAAACTTGGCGGTCATCTACCCCCTCGTCCCTCTAAAAAATGGCCGGGACCTCTCCAAAATTTTGAGCCATTATGTATATGGCTCCTTTAATCGATTCATTGATAGGTACTTTTTTAATTGAAAATTTCGAACATCAGTTCCTCCAGAATTTAGACCTTGTTAATGTATAGTATTGTTATACTCTCCGCCAAATGCAGATTGTTTCGATTACCATTCAATTGACCGGTTTCTCCAGCATTTAGTGCATGCTGATGCTTTGCCTGATGCTTTTTTCTGTTTTTTAGCCCGTTGAACCAAGGCGCGCCCATTTGGTGAGAACGAAGAATAATAAACCCCAAATTTTGGCGCCTATTCCGTTCGAACAAGTTGTTTGAGTGTCGTATTATTTTGTATGCTCGACTTGAGTTTAATTGTTGATTGGAAATAAATCTGCGAATTTTTCAAGTTGCTATAATAATGTTTGAATTTTCAGAAGCATTGTGGTAGCCAATGTTATTTGAGATATTGGCCATTGCTTTAAATGACTGCAACCTATCGTATCGTAACTTTTACTCCTCTGTAACACGGCCTGGCCAGACTTGTACTTATGGGGTTATTTGGGTCTAGACCGCACATATGCGTGGGAAATTATACCCTCAAAATCGAAGATACCGCTGCAGATCCCTCAGGAGTCAGGACTAAATGTTTCATTACATTATAAAAGGGAAGAAATTGAATTCACGCATTTCCCGCGTAATTCAATATCTTCCCCTTTTATAATGTAATGAAACATTTAGTCCTGACTCCTGAGGGTTTCTTAGATGCTGGAAGGGTTTCTGTCTAATCCACGCCCGTATGTGGGCCTGACTCTTGCAGTTTAACAGGGTTTATCTGGAAAGGTCAGAAAATATTCTTGGACCGTATTCAGAGGGGTAGGTCCCACGCGTGGAGGTATGCAACCACTAGAATTTAATCTTTGAAATTTTTCTAGCCGACAAAAAATTATTAAAAAGATATGCGAACAGATAAAAAGTCTTAGAAGCGAGATGCAAGAAACATACCTATTTTTCCGTTTATTCAGTCTAGCAATGCTAAAATTGAGCGACAATTTCTCAGTATTTCGTGTTATTGATTACTTTAAATTATGAATATTCTGCATAAAATACCAAAGTATCTTGTCACTTCTCTACCCGTGGGCTGATCGGACTTGATAATGTTTATCAGGTAGGTATACTTTTTATGTAGAATCGTGAACTGATGTATGTAAGTACATATAGTCAATTTCACGAAACTTAGTGCGTGAATCTTAATTTTTGAGTCAACGTTGATCGATCAGGTACATACAACAGCAATGTAAACGAAAGCAACAATCACGTCTTTATGCATAGCGATTGATAAAGGTGATTTTACTACGCAAAATTGTATCACTGTAGACTGCCTAGAAACCACTTCTGCAGTTACCCGCCGAGTTTTGGCTTAAATTCGATCAAGCGATAAAATTTGGTATGAAAACTATCGACTGATTTTCTACAAGATAATTAGGTTACTTACATACCTGGGTATGTATACCTTTTACAGTTTTCTTGCTTTGTTTGCAATAGATGATTGAAGTATGCGCATGCGGTTGCACTCACTCCACATAAATATGTAGGTACGTACGTAAGTTTATCGCACCTAATGGCGAAATACATTTTATTTTTTATGCCTAGAACTGAAATTAGAAAATGCGGAGAAATTTCCAATTTTTGATGGGGAAGGCTCTAGGATCCCGATTTGAGCCCTAAAGTTTCGCATCCGTATGACGACATTACGTGTACCTATATTTGCTTCTAAAATGCTGCACAAGTTGTTCATATAATCAAAGAAGTTTGCTTGGCAGGTACAAGCATTAGGAATCGTCTGATTGGCGTTCGCGCTTTTCATGTTTCTGCCCCTACTGGAATTCAAGTACGAGTTCGATATGCACATATCAATATGTTTCAGCTTGGCTCGAGCAATGAATTCAGCCTACAGTTATTGCTAATGAAGTAAGATTTCTCCAGACGTTGAAAGACTCGGGATTTTTCGGGGACAAAAATGTGGAAAAATTTCTGGCGCTTGGCTTGGCACCATAGGTGGGCGGCTCCAAAGTTGTGGGGGGTGCAAGATTTCTTCAAAGGTCTACAAATGGTGGTACCTAGGGCGAAAAAAGACCGTTTTTCAACGTTTCTCATCGAGCACTATCCATTGGCATCAAAAAATTGTGAAAAAATTTTCAAAAATTGAATTCTGGGGGGGGGGTATTTTGGTTTCTCGGGGGGGGTGAATACCCCCAAACCCGCCCTCCCAGGCCTAGGTATGCTTGGCACCACACATTGGCGTGGGGGGTATGCACCCCCTCAGAAGTTGAAATACCCCCCCCCCCACCCCAGAAAATTTTTTTTGCTTTTTTATCAATTTTTTGATGCCATAGGATAGTGCTCGATGAGAAACGTCGAAAAATGGTGTTTTTTTCGCCATACAACCACTTTTAAGACCATTTTTCGACCTTTGAAAATTTTTTCACCCCCCCCCCCAGAATTTCGGTGCTGCCCACCTATGCTTGGCACCCGAATAAGTGATTATCTGTTGTGCACGTCTTTAAAGCTAAAATAGAGCCGGCTATTGTGTTGAACCTCCATCAATGATTTTAAAAGCTTAAATCGGCTAATATGTTGTAGAGCGCTCCTCTCCTCACTAACTTCTTTGCACTTTTTGTTAGAAGTCTAAAATTGACTTAAACCCTTGGTAAATGTCAAAATTGTACAAAATGGGCAATTTTCATTCGTATTTACTAAGCATCAAAACTGTCTTTGAGGCGGTAAAAATACTACTTTTCGGCGCGAAACGGTAAAATATTAAAATTTTTGACGCAGTGATAAATTGGATTTTTCATTCTCAGAAACCCTGAAATCGGCTAAATTGTTTCTGAAAACATGGTTGAAATTGACTAGAAGCTGTGAATTGAGGTTGGAGTGGAACTACTCTATTTCAAAATTTAATGTGCCTGTTTTGTTCAAAAGGCATAAAAGAAATTATTCTTCGGAAAAATGCACAACTTTGAGGACAAAAATGGCGATTTATTCGAAATATTTTGGCATAAGCTCCTGAAATTGGCTAGAAATAGTAAAATTTGCATTTTCAGCAATAAGCAGGTTTTTGTCACTATAATTATATATCTATAGCAAAGAAAAATGCTCCGATTGAACAAAAGATGAATATACTTGGAATTAAGGATTGTTAAGGATGTAAAAGGAGGGGATTAGGATAAAACTACCTAAAGTCGCAAAATCTGATAAAAATCACACTTTCTCTAAGCAACGCAAAAATCGAAGTATATTCTGCGGCCTCTAAAAAATTGTTTTCTAAAAATAATTTTCAAAGTTTCAGATAAGAGTGTATAAACGAATGGCAAGTAGCAACGCTGACTAGCTTCGTATCCTGATTGATAGAAAACTAAGTGGTATTGTATTTAAAGTTGTTTTATTTTGTTATGAGCATTATAGCAAGCACACATGGGCGTGGGGGTTGGGGTATACACCCCCCAGAAGTTGAAATACCCCCCCCAGAAATCAAAATACCCCCCCCCCCAAAATTTTTTCTTGCTTTTTAGCAATTTTTTGATGCCATTGGATAGAGCTTGATGAGAAACGTTGAAAAATGGTGTTTTTTTGCCGTACAACCACTTTTAGACCATTTTTTGACCTTTAAAAATTTTTTCACCCCCCCCCAGAAATTTTTTCACCCCCCAAATTTCGGTGCTGCCACCTATGATAGCAAGCAAAGCAGGGGCCGATTGATTAGTGCACACAATCGTTACGGGCATGCTAGTGTACCCACATTTAGTCTGTTTCAAGTCAACTTATGCGTTTCCAACTGTTTTAAACCAACAATTTCTTCAATTGCCTTTGATGCATCGATGTTTGCTATTTCATTCAATTGGCTTAGAAAGACTGTTAGTCATTTCTCATAGCTACTGCATGGCTAACGTGCTGCTTTTTCAATCATTTTTATGGTTAAATATTTATTTTAATCTGTTGGCCGCAGAATAAACTTCGATTTTTGCGTTGCTTAGAGAAAGTGTGATATTCATCAGATTTTGCGACTTTAGGTAGCTTTTCCTAGTCCCCTCCTATTACATCCTAACAATCTACAATTCCAAGTATATTCATCTTTTTTGTTCCACTCGGAGCATTTATCTTTGCTAGTACCCTACTTTTAATTAGCATGATTTGAGTGGTACATCAGTCAGTAAACACATACAGTAAGATGCCACAATAATGACAGCAGTCCAAGAACGCGGAAAACAATATTGTTCTTAACATCAGCATTATCCTTTTTAAACAAGATAACCTTACAATATTTAAACAGATCAAAGTTTTTCAGCATAAACTTTTCGCAAATATCAAGTGTAAGGAACACTAACGCTCAGATTTGGAAGTAAAATAAATTTGTAGTATAAACTACATATTAACAACAAATGAATAGTGCAAACTTTACACAACTACTAGGTGTAGAAAACTAACAGTCAGATTCCCAATTCTGATTTTACGTAGAAGATTTTGAAAAAAATTAAGCTTCCGCAAGGCTCTACAACTAAAGTTAATATGCAGCGTAAACTTTACACAACCACAGAGTGTAAAGAAAATTCAGTCGGATTCGTAATTCTGATATTACTCTGATATTACGATCAACATTTATTAAAAAATTAAGTCTCCACAATGGCTCGAGGACAAATAAATATCAGATGTAAACCACTTTACACCACTGTTGAGTGCAAACAAACTGGCGTATCACATTTGGTTTCTGGTTCATTTTTAGACTTGAGATTATGCTCAGACTCATAAGCCAGAACTTGGCAGAAAAAAGCAAGACAGAAATACGTTTAACTCCCCCATTGTTTTGACTTTACACCTCCCGAAAAAGCTAAATATTGATGTAAACAAACGCAATTCGCTTTGATGCGTACCCCTTAAAAAGTACTTCATTTTTATCCTATTCGACCTCGCCCGACTTCTGAACAGAGAAAGTGGGAACAAAAAAATGGACAAACACGTATTTTCCACTGTCCACCACATTCTAAACATAAAAAATCTGGACCTAACGCCCCATTGAGTGTAAATAAATTCGGGTTGGGCCAGTTTGTAGCTCTTTGATTGTAGTACGTTTGAATGTGCCAAACTTATGTTCCGCAAAATATTTGATATGATTTACCAATCAAAATACGAAAAAAACCTGTTTTTTCGGCCATATTACACCACAGATTTCGAACTTTACACCCCCATAATTAACTCAATATTATGTTTCTTTGAACGCGGCTTGCTTCGACGTGTAGCCCTTAGAAGTTACTTGATTTCTATTTTATTCAATTCATCCCAACTCATAACCGAAGAGTTGGCAGAGAAATCTTGGACAAAATCTGTTTTTTTACTCATCCATTAGAGTGTAAAGTTTAAACCCCTGGTTCTAACTGCGTATCGATTGTAGAAAAGTTTGCTGGTAAGCACAAGATAGCCCTTGATCCGTAGTACATTTCTGTCAGAAAAAATCTCAAAACTCATAACCGGAGTTGCTGGCAGACATAAACAAGTCGAAAACTCGACCAAAATGTGTCTTTTCACCCCCAGATTTTCGCACTCTTTACACTCCCATACAAGAACTTAGGCTAAATTCAAAGAAAAGTGTCATCTGCAGAACCTAAATAGATGAATAAGTCAAATGAAGTGCATGGTTTTGCCAAAAGAATTGAAAAAAATGAAAAAAGTTAGTATTCAGAAGACTTGAACCCATTATTCTTTTTAAATCCACTTGCGAGAACGGATACGTCAGCCATTGCACCAACACAACTCGCAGCCAAGATTTCAGCTTAATTATACTATATTGAAAAATATTCATCATTCTACTGAAGTTTAAGAATAGTGCATTTATGATAATAAAAAAAATTATTCGTTAAAGACGAGTCAAAAACCTCTGAAATAAAAAAAATCTGATCAAATAATATGCAATACGGAGATATCTATCGGCATTAGAAAATAGACGTATAATTCAAAGTTCTTCTCTTCATACCTCAACAAACAGTGGCTGTAGAAAAGTTTGAAGGTCAGATTCGTTATTCTGACCTGACGGAGAACATTTTTTTAAATTCATCATCCACGACGCTCTGGGCGGAAAAACTTTTTGTCCCAGACTCTTTACAATAAACCGCCTCTAAATTTGAAAATATTACTTTAAAAAGGTATCCCTAGATTTTATA
The DNA here is from genome assembly GCA_036768485.1 of Mermis nigrescens. Lineage (NCBI taxonomy): Eukaryota > Metazoa > Nematoda > Enoplea > Mermithida > Mermithidae > Mermis > Mermis nigrescens. The sequence goes on from JAVLUZ010000671.1 coordinate 496,393, forward strand.
ACCGTCTATCTTTTGAAACCAATCAAACTGCATAGAATGTAAGACTGAGTCAGATATGCTTGTGCACATGAAAACAGTAAAAAACCGTCTAATTTACACTCCTGTGCAACAACTAATGAGTGTAAACAAATTTTAAGACCAGATTCGTAAAGTACTAATCAGGAAAAACATTTTTTTCAAATTGGCCCTCCGCCGATCATTTGAATGTTTGCTGTAAACTTTACACACTCACGACTAGCTCGGTATTGAGTGTAAACAAAAACAAAGGGTATCTAAGTTTTTTTATTATCTACCTTTTAAAAAACCGCACCTCCCAGGTGTGTGCCGTTGTTGCTGTGAGGGGGCACAAATTTCGCACTCGCTGTGATAAACATTTAAGAAAAAAGGATGGCCAAGTATATTATAGGTATAAAGCTCTCCAGTCGATTTTCCAGATTGGTCATGCTGTGCGCCTCTGTTAAAAACTGTCGTCATCGTACCTCGTTAACTTTTTTGAAGTGGGTTTAGACTTTCCGGCTTATTTCGACTGAATTAGTCTTGGCACCTGCAAGTATAAACGATTTTCAGGTTGAAAATAGTAATTTCAAAATTTCTTGGTGCGTATATATAATCTGTGACGTTTTACTTCACAGGCTAAAATATTTTTAAAAATTTTGTGCTCTGCTCAATACAACATCGTTTGATTTTTTGTCATCAGAAACTTCAAGTGCATAGGTCCAAAACCAGGTTCGTATTTAAGGGGGTGGTGGGCATACGTGGCCAGCAAGAAAATTCTGGGGGAGGTGTGTGCAAGATTTTTCAAAGGTCAAAAAATGGCCTTAAAAATGGTGGTATAGCGTAAAAACACCATTTTTCCACGTTTCTCATCAAGCACTATCCATTGGCATCAAAAAATTGCGAAAAAACGAAAAAAATTTTCAAAAATTGAATTCTGGGGGGTATTTTGATTTCTGGGGGGGGGTATTTGGTTTCTTGGGGTGCATACCCCTTAAACCCCTCCACGCCCAGGTGTGGTGGTGGGGGCGCGGCCGCCCCTCCTTGGCCGGAAAAAATTTTTGAAAGGTAAGATAATCCACGGAGAGATAGAAAAATCGAATGTCTTTGTCTTAAATTCTTCAAATTTTCGGCGCTTCTTGCTGGGCGTGAAGCATATGTGGGCAGCAAGAAAATTCTGGGGGGTGCAAGATTTTTCAAAGGTCCAAAAATGGCCTTAAAATTGGCGGTATGGCGAAAAAAAGCCATTTTCGACGTTTCTCATTGAGCACTATCTATTGGCATCAAAAAATTGCGAAAAAAACGAAAAAAATTTTAAAAATTGAATTCTGGGGGTATACCCCCAAACCCCACGCCCAGGTGTGGTGTGAAGTATTTTCCATCATTTTGGCTCAAGCGCGACCAAAAACTGACACTTTTTCATATAGCTTTTTGAGTTAAAAATATGTTATAAATAGTTCGAATTTTATGATCTTAATGGATAGAGCATGTTGAAAAATGTAGAAATATGCGGTTTTTGCGAGCTATCCGGGCGGATTTTTCGAGATATAGATCAATTTATGTTGGATCCGCCCTCCATCCTTGGCCGAATCTTGGATACGGGCCTGTCCAAAACTCCGTTTTTTCCACTTTCTTCTTTGTCACATCTATGAACTTCATTGTACACTTTTCTATAACTACTTGTTCAGGGCAGTCTTATATATAAAACTGGCCTCTTCTGAGTATTTTAATTCCTTGAGTTGGCTTCTGTGTTACGATTGCTAGTGAATAATGTTTTATGCCATGATTCTTCGTTTTAGGCGAGTCTTATAAGTCAGAAAGTTTTCTGCTCGATGTTTGTTCCTTCGAATACGTCAGAAAACTAACGTTGTTACTAGTTGAACGCTACCTGCTTTAGTGCAATGCAGATCATCTCAAGTGGATTAATATGTGCAATCTTTTCTGGCGATTGTCCTCTGCTGACCACTGAAACGCCCATTGCTCTCAAAGTGTGCAGGCGAGTTCATCGTTTTTCTTCCAATAATAATAATTTAATTGTAGGTAATACTTTATACGTATTTTCTTTACAACTGAGCTATTTGTAGAAGCGACTGATCATGAAAGAATAGTTTTGAAAAATGAGCTTGCTAAGCGAGAGTCATAAACTAAGAGGAGCTTAAAGTTTAAACCTACCATTAAATTATAAAGATAATAATAAAAGATTTAAAGCTTTAAGAAAAAGAAAAATGTGGTAAATTAAAACAAATTTCGAGGATATGATGAGACATTATTGTTGAGAATGGGACGATCACGTGCTATGTATAATGACTCCTTGATTAAAAGATCAAAAGAGTTGGATGCTCGACTGATAACCTTGAAGCAATCTGATGTAATTGGATGATTGCTATTTGAGATATGTTTGTGATTTGTATTAAATAATATATTTGTATTAAATAAAAATTATTAAATGCTATTTGTATTAAATAAAATGCTATTTATGATAAATATTTTTATTCTAAATTACCTGACCCTAATCCGTGGAACCTGTGATATGCTGTCCTGTACACACATGTACGTAGAGCTGAGGAAGTATATTACCCACACGCAGGAATCAGATCAGACAGATATGTAAGGTACTGTCGAGTCGAGCGATTTTGAGCATACATCAATGTCTGCATCTTTTTTAAGGACAGAAAAGGTTTAAAAAACACGTTTCCGCGTGATTAATAATATTCAGTTTCGTTTACACATAGTTCCTAAAATTGAGTCAGTAGCAGACATGGGCGTGGGAGGGGGTTGTACCCCTCCCCCAGAAGTTGAAAAATCCTCCGGATTACTGAAGACCCCCAGAATTCTATTTTTGGTAATTTTACCCGTCCTGACCCCCCCCCCTCCAGAATTTTCTTGCTGCCCACGTATGGTCAGTAGGTGTAATTAGAAAGTCAACAGTTTTTTGGAACTTCGTACAGGATTGATGAATTTTCATATTTTCAGGGGCGGGGAAGCGGTCGCCTTTCCTCATTAGCCTAAAATAGTTGACTAGATAAAGAAAATTAGCAATGATCTTCGGCTGTCCCTGTTAGTGATCATAATTTTTCGAATTTTTCCGGCGCTTCGCGCCGGATAATATGTACTTATTATGACCTTTATTTACTTTCTTGGCGACCTGCAAGTCATTCTTGCTCATAGGATAGGTTTTAAAACAATTTCAAGAGCAGAAACAGCTATTTCAGCATAGATTTCTTCTCTTTTCAAGCATAACTTTTAAAAATTTTCGACGTTCCATTTAAAAATGCAGGAAATCGAGCGGTAAATCAATCTTCCAAACATTTTTTCGCCTAATTTTCTCAATTTTTCCGGCATGCTGCGTTGGATCAAAGATTTTTAATTTTTTTTGCGAAAAATTGTCTAAAATTTCCAAAAAATTTTGACAAAAAAGTTGCTTCAAAAGCGATTTTAGTAGACAATGTAAAACGCTGAAAAATGCTATTTTGCAAGGCGAAGGGCGAATTTAGGACCTATTTTCGACTGTTTTAGGAAAAGTTGGGGTACCGCACCTCCCTTAAGAAAATCCTGGATCCGCTACCGCATATTTTCATCGTTAAAAACGTCAGCACGTTGTCGAAATCCGTGCAGCGCACACATCTACTATATCTGTTAAATTTTATCATTCCTCCGTCTTTTGCCGAAGTTCCCAATTAACTCCTTCCTGAAACTTTCGCACTCTTTGCAAAATTGGCATTTAGAAAGTTTTAAGTTTTTCAAACTTAAAATTTAAAAACTTTTATTAAACACTCAAAACATTCTAACTTTACATACTGTTTTCTGTGATGTGCATTTCAATGCGGATAGTCGCATTCAGTTACGAACATACGTGGGCAGCAAGAAAATTCTGGGGGGTGCAAGTTTTTTTGAAGGCCAAAAAATGGCCTTAAAAATGGTGGTATGGCGAAAAACACCATTTTTCGACGTTTCTCATCGAGCACTATCCATTGGCACCAAAAAATTGCGAAAAAAAAACGAAAAAAATTTTCAAAAGTTGAATTCTAGGGGGGTATGTTGCTTTCTCGGAGAGTGCATACCCCCAAACCCCCCACGCCAGGTGTGGTTACGAACATGCAGTTTGGTAAACTTTTCATCAGATTTGATGCGTGTTCTGAAAATCTGGCTCATTTAATTTTTGAACAGTTGTATTTTTACCTAGCAGTTCTATGTTTCGCTCCCATAATCAAAAATAATAAGCTAAGCATCATTGGACGACACAAAGAATCGAATAGAATGTTACAAGCATACATGGGCAACAACCAAATTATGGGGGTATGGGTGGTGTAAAACTGGCAAAAATTCCCAAAAAACATGCCAAAAATTCAATTCTGGGGCCTATCGATTTTCGGGGCTCTACCGGATTCTCTGAGGGTTCAAACCCCCACGCCTATGTATGGTAACAAGTCTGACAGATTTTTAAAGAGAAAACAATCGGCTGACATGACTGCTTCTTAATAACGCTTTGTATTGCGCATAGAATCAACTTTTGCGGTTTTACATTTGCCTTCAAGCTTTTAAGCAGCGAGCGGTAATTCATTTCGAGTCAAGTTCATAGGTGGGCGGCACCAAAAATCTGGGAAAGGGGTGCAAGTGCGAAAAAAACAAAAAAGATTTTAAAAATTGAATTCTGGGGGGTTATTTTGGTTTCTGGGGATGCATACCCCCAACCTTCCCCCCCCCACTTACGCCCAGGTATGGTTAAGTTGCGTCTAATTGGAGTACGTGGTGCACGCTTAACTGAAGCTGACCAGACCACTCGAGAAATGGTAGAACCCAACGCTGTTGACTGATGAAAAATGACGATCGCGTCGCATGGCGTGATTTCTTCAAAATAGCGCAACTTGCCAAAATCGCGCGAATTGACGTATCGCTTGATCCGTTCATACTTCTTGCGAAACATCGCGCGATAATTCGCAAAAATCGACGCATCGCGTGTTCCATTCATACTTGCCGCGAATTTTCGCAAATTAGATTTTTCCTGCGATGCAACGTGCGATTTTTTCTGCGAATCTTGCGAAATGTCGCACGATTTTTTCGCGCATTTTTCTTTGTCCTTCTCTCGACTGACCTCATTACAAATTCAACGTATTTTCCAGTTGATACGAATAGGTATGGAGCTAAATCAGTTTTGAAAGAAACACAAAAAAATCTGGGTTCAGTATAAAATAGCCAAAAAGATACGGAAAATGCTGTTCTGTGGTTCTACAGTAATCTGTGGGTTTTCAAATTATGATGGGGGGAATCGCATAAAAATTGTTGGAAATTTTTGGGGTCTATATTTTGGGGGTCTTACAAGCGTGTGAGACATTCTGGTCTAATGTGGCTGCTAATAAATTGCGAAAAAACCGTTCGAAATTCGACAAAACGCTAAGAAAAAGTAAGATGCGCACTTAACACTTTCAAAATTTGTCGCCCAATTTCTTATTTTTTCTATAATTTTTTATTTAAAAAGTTTGGGCTTGAATATTCTAAGCAAGTCAAAATTATCCGACTCTTCTCGCCGACTTTTTTCAAATGGTATTCTTGCGCAAACTTTCAAAATTTAGCACAAACAATCGTACTTCGAATTTTCGGGATAAATCCAGATTAAGCTGAAAATTACTTTTCTGAAATTTTGCCTTCGTACTCAGTCGCTTGTTCTAGAAATAAAACCTGTTTTTTACACAGTAATACACCTCCACTTTAAAAATCTAAGCTCGTTTACTTTATTCATTATAAGCAATTTATTTCGAAGAATCTTATTATCATTTTCCAAAATGGTTTAAAAAAAATAAACTTAAATGACTGACCGACAATGTTCGATATTTTGTCCCAAGCGAGATCACACCTGGGCGTGGGGGGGGTTTGGGGAGGGGGTATGCACCCCCCAGAAACCAAAATACCCCCCCAGAAATCAAAATACCCCCCCAGAATTCAATTTTTGAAAATTTTTTTCGTTTTTTTCGCAATTTTTTGATGCCAATGGATTTGATGAGAAACGTCGAAAAATAGTGTTTTTATCGCCATACCACCATTTTTAAGGCCATTTTTCGACCTTCAAAAAAATCTTGCACCCCCCCCCCCCCAGAATTTTCTTGCTGCCCACGTATGAGCGAGATCTTTCTGCCTACAAGCTCGCAGAGCACGTACAAAACGATAAGCTTGAATGATGACGTGTTAAAATGGTCAAAAATTAAGGTGTATCAAATGGTTTCACTGATGACAAAGATCATACATGTAACGGCTCGAATTTTAGGGAGGGGTTTCCCGTCCATTTTTAGAAGAGGGGGTAATTGACCTCCGATTTTTGGCCAAAAACGGTCAAAAAACACCTAAAAACGGCCAAAAAATCGCAAGTTTTTCCAAAAATCGAGGGGGGGTTAAAGATTTTCTGACTTTGGAGGGATGAAGTGGGCGTCCGATATTGGGTGGGGGATCCCCCGAACCTGTTACATGTATGACAAAGATACTATTGAATCAACTTTATAACTTATGTGGACGTGCATGCTACACAATGAGCCATGAATGCTATCGATGTGCAGTTCGAACATGCATTTGACGTTTGCATCACTTACATAATGGCCGACTAGGGCCGTAAATGGTCAAAATTGACATTTCAATTGGAATTGCGTGTATAAAAAACGCGAATTCGCGTCGATCCCCAATTTGGCGAATTCGCGTCCGTCGTCATTTTGTTACTAAAAGTAGTCATTTTTGACACTTTTCGCACAAAAGCACGCGATGAAGTATAAATTGCAACGCGAATTATCGCGCGATGAAATTTCAGGCTTGCACAATTTATTCTGCGTTCCGATTTTCGAAGGAAGTATGAATTGGAAAATCGTGCCGCAGAAAATCCTGCGATTTGCGCGAACAATTATTCGCGCGAAAGTATGAATTGAATTCGCGTGCAGATCTTATCCTGCGATCTACGATTTTCGCAAATTTGGCGCGATGCGTGGAGTATGCATAGGCGTATCCAGGGGGGCATTAGGGGCACATGCCCCCCGAAATTTTTTCAGAAATATTGTTGATTTTTCTGTTGTTGCAATAATGCGTGTCCAGAAAACTGAGTTCAAAAACGCAAAAACGTCAAATTTTCCGGCGCTTCGCGCCGAGTCATTATTATTCATTGTTATATAGATCTAATGAATTAAAAAGCTTGAATCAGCTATAATAATCCACCACTTCACATCACTTTAGTAATTTAATGCACTATTTGTTCGTTGATAGAAACTGCGCATGCTTGTTGAGCCTAATAGTAAAAGTGCGAAAATGATTGTGTACCAGTTTGTATATTCTCTGCTTTGTTTGTCTTTCTTTACAAGGACACATAATCTTATTTTAAATGAAAGGAATGGCCAAATTTTCTTATGTTTTTGCACATTTACTGTTTTCTGAACTTGATCTTGTAAATAAGAAGGCCACAAATGGGCCTGAAAACGTACAAATAAAATTTTCATTGAAACATTTTTCTATATCTTATTGGCAGCGACCATACGTGGCAGCTAGAAAATTCTGAGGGGTGCAAGATTTTTCGAAGGTCAAAAAATGGCCTTAAAAATGGTGGTATGGCGATAAAAACACCATTTTTCGACGTTTCTCATCAAGCACTATCCATTGGCATCTAAAAATTGCGAAAAAAAAACGAAAAAAACTTTCAAAAATTGAATTCTGGGGGGGTATTTTGGTTTCTGGGGGTGCATACCCCCAAACCCCTCCCCCACGCCCAGGTGTGGCAGCGACCCGTTGCTGCGCTATGTAATTAGCAGAGGTCAAAAAACGCATTTCAGCTCAGAAGTTTTGTGCAATGTAGAAGTTCATCAATTTTAAGTGTTTTGGGCTTGCTTGATTCAGAACAGAGATGTGGCCGATTTCGCGAAATTTTAACGTTACCATTTACTATTAAAATGCTTTTTTTACAAAATTTTCCGAGACTGCCTCGGACCCCGCTGGGAACGCTTGAGCGCGCCACCTTAGATCCCCCGCCGTTGTACAATCTTGTTGCACATGTACAACGAGATTTTAGGGAGAACAAGCCAGGTAAAAGGGTTAGGAATTTCTAAAAATTTTCGCTGTTTCGCGCCGGCATTAATTTGTCTTTTTTGTATGATTTAAGTGATATGAATTGAGTTTAAAGTGCAAAAAGGTCGAAATTTTTCGGCGCATAGCGCCGCCAGTTACTGTTCTTTTTTTGTAAAGCTTCAGCATTGCGCTTAAAAGTTAATTAAAAGTTTTCTTGTTAGAAGCTTGAAGTGTCAAAATTAATTTGTACAAATTTGATAGTTTTCTGCTCTGTCAGACTATTAGTATTCACCGAGATACAAAATGTTAAGGGCGGTAAAAAATGACCAAATTTCTCGGCACTGTGCGCCACTTATAAATTCCGAAATGTTTGCCAATAGAAAGGCAGTAAATTCTACATGAAAACGGTTGAAATTCCAAATGTTTTCGGCACTTAGAGCCGCTTTACACTGTATTTTTGATCGTCAGAAACCCATAAATTTTCTAGGCTACATCAGTGTTTTTTATATTCGGCAAAGATTTTTCCCGATGTACAAAGACTTTTCGGGACCGTCTTTGTACAGGTACAAAGATTTTTGGGAAGACAAAAATTGCAAAAAAGGTCTAAAATTCGTAAAAATTTTGGGCCGCCGAAATGAGTAATTGCGTGTCCTATATATCTTTATAGTGGCAGAAATTGTATTTCAAAAGGAAAAATGTCAAGTTTTTCGGCGCTTCGCGCCGTTTTAAGACTATTATTAGTAATTTTTGCCCTTAGAGACCCAGAAATTAGCTAAAATACACTATCAAAAGTCGAACAACTGTTTTTACCTTAATAAAATCGCTACCGTACCATATTAATGTACTCAAAAATTTGTGTCTTAAAAATGTACAAAAACTTTTGGGGACCATCTTTGTACATGTACAAACGGACCTTGTACAAAAAAAAACACTGGGCTACAATACTAAAGGTCGAAAAACTCAGTTTTACTATACATAATGTTACTGGCATTCAATGCAAAGTAGTCTTAAAAAATTTTTGTTTATGCCTCCCCCCGAACCAAAATCCTGGCTACGCCTCTGGGAGTATGAATGAGGCTTAAAAACGCGAATTCGCGTAGATCCCCAATTTTGCGAATTCGCGTCCGTCGTCAATTTGTTACTAAAAGTAGTCATTTCTGACACTTTTCGCACAAAAGCACGCGATGAAGTATAAATTGCAACGCGAATTATCGCGCGATGGAATTTCTGGATTGCACGATTTATTCTGCGTTGCGATTTCCGCAGGAAGTATGAATTGAAAAATTGTGTCGCAGAAAATTCTGCGATTCGCGCGAAAGTATGAATTGAATTCGCGTGCAAATCTGATCCTGCGAGCTGCGATTTTCGCGAGTTCGGCGCGATGCGTGGTGTATGAATGAGGCTCAATCGCTGCGCAAATAATTCTACGATTTTCGACGGTCTGTTTGGTGCGTCACAGATCATTTAAATAATTTAGTATACAAAAGTGCCCGCCCGCCTTTGTGTTCGTGTCTACAAGACCACAAGTCGCGCACATACGTCACTGCACCATATCGGGCGCGCACCTTCAATTAATCGTTTTTCCCTGTCTGGTTGGTTGGTTTGTTCCGTCTAGTGAGTCGAGCGAGTCAGATCGACGGCTGTCAAGGCAGAGCATGCCATGCGAAAGGGTCCCCGGCTCGTCTGGCCGACATTACAATTAGCAGACAGTGACACACGCATTATACGGCCAGTCGAGCCGAATCAGGCCGTCTGGTTGAGGCGGCGGCGTTTTTGTTGTGTCTAGCGGGCGGGACGACGGGTACTCGGGCGGTCGGGTCGGCAGGAAAAGTGAGTCAGTCGGGCCGGGCGGCGTACAGTAATTGTGAATTGATCAATCGCGACAACCTCGTTTTCGTACCTGCCACCGTTCAAAATTGTTTGCTCTCTAAACTTCCAGGTTGGTCGGTTGGTTGGTACCAAAAGTCGCACACCGACGACGACACTGACTCCAATAATAAGAAAATATGAGCAGCGCATCGTGCAAATAACAACAGCCCGATTGCTCTCCTATCACTCTTTCCGAGGCGATACAACAACAACGAAAACAACGCGCTACTAGCATTGGATAGACCCAGGAAACTACGAATTTATTATACACGTATGCGAGCGATACGGAACCATTTAAACCGCAGACGCAGTCTGGACGTTTTGTGGAAAAACGGTTATATAAGACGCAAGCGTTAGACGAGTACGCACACTCACTAACCTAACAATCGTTGTTTATCTTTATCGCTGCAATATGCATATATTTGTGTGTATTCGTGTAGTACGCGCACTGTAATTAGTTAGACGGTAGGTAATCGCACGTATGTGCCGAACTCTTCAACTAACTACAGTATTCTTGGGCCGACCACGGTTTATTGCGCCTATAAAATGTGGTAGGCGTATAAATTCCGACTTGTGTACAGTCAAGGCGAGTAGTGGCTAAACCCGCAGTCATAGGAGATTACCTATTTTCGACTCGTTTTATAGATATGAGCGTCTGGCGTACAAACATCGTTGTTGTTTTGTTTTGTTGTTGTTAGTTAGGGCGAGACAGTGAATGGGTTATTTTATGTAATTAGACGATGAAGAAGCCGCGCTTCGCTGGTGTTATTCAGTTCGTATTTAAAAATACGTTGACTCAGTTAGTATCATTCACTACGAATCTCTTACCGCTGTTCGAGGATTTCTTTAATAGTTAGCTAACGATGGGTTTATAGCGCGACTGCATAGTTCATTATCTTTCAGTTCCGTATTTTATTTCATGTTCCAATTTTAAGTGTGCTGTGATCGAAAGGTGCACTAAAAGATTTAGCTTCATTGTCTTTTAAATGCAGGCTTACTTTACTCAATACAGTCAGTATTAGACGTACATGTGGGAAATTTGATATCTTTTTCCTCACTAGAAATTTTATACAGAAAACGACTTAAAATCAGAGTCGGAACGGATGAAATCGAAGTTTGCCAATAAGAGTGCGGAAAGTCATCTATGCGCCACAACTTAAGAATTGAGCTACTTTGACGTGATATCAGTTTCAACGTTTAAATATCTTGAGACCTTAAGGGAAAACTAGGGGTTTTTTTGCCTCGGGCTTAGTGCTGATCCATATTTGGCTGACCGCCTGATACTAAGACCGGCCATGCTATGCTCATGACTAGCAATAGTGATTGAATATGTCTTTGCACAAAATGTTTTAAAATTCTGAAATTTTTTGATTTCGTTGAAAACCATCGGTTTTTCTATTACTGATATTTCATTATTTTTCTGTAACATCTGGTAAAAAGCGCCAGTAGGTTTTGAAATTTTAGCTGAAGGATGACTTAAAATGAATCAGAAATACTTTTATATCCTTGATCAATGCAAGATTCTAAATTATTTAAAAATCTGCTACCGAGTCCAAGAAAATTCAGGGTTTCACTAAAATAATAGTGATTAATTACTATGAATGACTTCGAAAAGTTTATCATCAGTTCTATTTTATGCGATTGCTTTTCTTCTGATACGAAGCTTCTCAGAAAATTTTTCTCTCCCTTGTAATTTTGAGCAAAAACGTATTTACGTTGTTTCAGTCAGAATTGTACATGATCTGGGGATACTAGGTTATCCTCCGCCAGAAAATACCCTCCCCAGAATTCGCGATTTGACAAAAGTTTCCAAAATATTCTCGGAAAAGTCGGTTTTAAGCGTTTTTAACTATCTGTTTGCTCAAAAGTGTCAAATTTTCTCGCCATTTACTCATTTTGTGACTATATTTTGTTTAATTTAATCTAATTTTAATACTATATTCACGCTCTAAAAAGATAGAGCATCGTCAGAAACGCGGAAAACCGGTGCTATTGTCATGTACCCTTCATTTTTAGCCCAAAAAGCAATTTAAAATTTCACCCCTTTCCTAGAATTCTCATTCCGTCCGTGCATGTCTGATGACAATCATAACAAATTATGCATCTATTCCTTACATAGTGTCTCACCAGATCAGCTGAATTAGATATACCCCCATGGGCAATTGATCAGTAATAAGATTCCTACTTTCCATAAGTAGTTGTACGCAATACTTGCAATGAGCATATGTGCAGAGCATGGCCGGTCTGGAGGGTAAATAAAGAGGTTAATCGGCCTGTAATTGACTTCAAAATTGCTTGAATGCTAAAATAGCATAAAAACTATCTTATTTGACATTTTATGGTCAATTTCCAGTTCTTTTGCAAAAAAAGAAAAATCGAATTTTTTCATTAATCGGTAAATAAAAACCAAACAGATGAAAATCAAAAGTTTCCTATAAAGGTGCATGAATGATCAGAAACTGGATTAAAATAGTTTGTACTCAATTTTAGCATTATAATCGTAAAATTTGTTGAGACCATTATGGTTCGGGAAAGCTTGCTGGTGAACTCATTCAGACCGGCTGATCCCTAGACGGATCATGCTGTTCTTCCATGACATAGGATTCCGTCTCGCCAGACCAACCGTTCCGCTAGACCCACCAGATCCACTTTTTTACCCCACTTGGCCCACCACGTGCATAACACGGTCTGGTACTAGAGACACATCAGTCTGCGACGGTCCCACCGGTTCCACTGTCTCGGAAGTGTTTATACAAGTATTTGAGTTAATTTGCAGAAGAACCGATGAGCAAACTTATCTTGTGGATTAATTGCGCAGTCATTAATAGTGTTTGTCTATTAAGTGTGGCAGATGCAAGCGATCGATCATTGTCAATGATTTTTTTATGGATATATTTTTACTAGCAAAGAAAAATGCTCCGATGAACAAAAAAGACGAATATACTTCGGATTGTGGATTAATAAGGATGTAAAAGGAGAGGACTAGGATAAAACTACCTATGTATATGCCTAAAGTCGCAAAATCTGCTGAGAATCAGACATTCTCCAAGCAACGCAAAAAATGAAGTATATTCTGCGGCCTGCAGATTGAAGTAAACTATTGAACCAAAACACAATTGAAAACGCAACATGTAGCATTGAAAATTATTTAAAGAAGGTTACACTTTTTCAGAGGCCGCAGCGATTTTGCGTTGCTTAGAGAAAGTCTGATTTTAAGCAGATTTTGCGACTTAAGGCATATACATAGGTAGCTTTTCCCCGATTCCCTCCCACAATTCCAAGTATATTCGTCTTTTTTGTTCCATCGGAGCATTTTTCGTTGCTAGTACCCTACTTTTAATTAGCATGATTTGAGTAAATCAGTCAGTAAACACATGCGGTAACATGTCACAATAATGACAGCAGTCCAAGCATGGAAAACAATATTGTTCTAAACATCGGCCTTATCTTTTTTAAACAAGACAACCTGCCTTATTTAAACAGATCAAAGATTTTCAGCATAAACTTTACGCAATTATTGGGTGTAAAGAACACTTACGCTCAGATTCGTAATCCTGACGTTACATGGAACATTTTGAAAAAATTAAGTCTCTGCTACGCTCTGGAAGTAAATTTAATTTTCAGTGTAAACTTTACGTTACTACTGTGTGTAAAGAAAACATACAGCCAGATTCGTTATCCTGGCCTTACGGAACATATACCGAAAAATTAACGTTTTGCAACGTTCTGGAAGTAAAACAAATTTGTAGTGTAAACTGCACATTAACAATAAACGAATAGTGCAAACTTCACACAAATATTGTGTGAAGAGAATACTAACAGTCAGATTCGTAATTCTGACGTTACGTAGAGCATTTTCAAGAAAATTAAGCTTCCGCAAGGCTCTAGAACTGAAGTTAATTTGCACTGTAAACTATACACAATTGCATATTGTGAAGAAGATCTTACTCGTATTCGTAATTCTGATATTACGATCAACACTTATGAAAAAATTTATTCTCTACAATGGCCTGAAGACAAGTAAATAATAGATGTAAACCACTTTACACTACCGTTAAGTGTAAACAAACGCGCCCGAATGGCGTATCGTTTGATTCCCGGTACATTTTTAGACTTGAGATCAGGTCCAGACTCATAACCGAAGAAGTTGGCAGAAAAAAACCAGACAGAAACACCTTTAACACGCCCAATTTTTGACTTTACACCTCCTGGAAAAGCTAAATATTGATGTAATTAAACACAATTCCCGTATGACATATACCCCTTAGAAAGCACTTTATTTTTATTCTATCCGACCTATCCTGACTTCTAAACGGTGGAAGTAGCAAACAAAAACGGACAAAAAGTATTTTTCCACTATCCACCACATTGTAAACTTTAAAATCTGAACATAACTCCCCATTGAGTGGAAAACAATTCGGTTTGGGCCAGTTTGTAGACTTTGAATCGTAGTACGTTTTATGTGGAAAACTTCTGTTCCGCAAAACATTTGAGATATTACCGAAACAAAATAGGGAAAAAAGTGGTCTTTCGTTGATTTTATACCCCTGATTTCGAACGTTACACCCCCCATAAATAACTCGATATTGCGTTTTTTAACGCAGTTTGCAGCGACGTTTAGTCCTTAGCAAGGTACTTTATTTCTGCGATAACCAAAATCTGTTTTTACAATATCCGCTAGAGTGTAAGGTTTAAACCCCTAGATCAACTCAGTATCGAGGTAAAAGTTTGCTAGTGAGCATAAAGTAGCCCTTAAACATTAATACATTTCTATCAGAACAAATTTTTCGGGACTCGTAATTGGAGTTATTGGCAGACAAAGAAAAGCCAAAAATGTGTTTTGCACCCTCAGATTCCTTAGACTCTTTACACTGCCACTCTAGAGATACGTCACTTTTCAAAAATAATAAAGTACTGTTTGAGCTAACTTAATTGTCTACAATTTAAAAACCAGACTAAATAATGCAAAACTGAGCTGGAAAAGTGGAGCGTCCTACCAAATTTAAAATGCCATATGTCATAACGTTACATTACCGCAGCGAATTTTTTTATTATCTATTTTCTTATTATCTACCTCTCCAGATGTGTTCCGCTATAGCTGTAGGGGTTAGACATATGTTGGGAGTACCCAAGTATATTATAGGTACCCGCTAACGCGCTACCTATGATTTTTGTGAATGTATATAAACCTTACACATAGAAGGGTTGGAGGTATCACCCCCTGCTGAAGGGTCAGCTAGGCAGATACTGTCCAGCGATTCTGAGCTAACATAACATTTTCTGCATTACATTACTACCCCCACAATTCGCCCGCCCCCCACCCACAATTCGCCCCGCACAACGCCCGCCCCTTACAACTCGCTCCTCAACACGACTCGCCCCCCACAACTCGCCCCAAATGGAATGGCTATTGCAAGATGACAATTTTTTCTTTTGGCCTTTTTTGTCTGCATATGGTTGGTCCCCTAATCCAATTCAAAATGTTTGCTGATTGGTAAATAAGTTTGATCCCTGCCAGCATATGCATATTTTACACAATCCATTACTCGTTTTCTCCCACAACCAGACATGCAAGTGGGAGTTAAGGGGTTAGCGAGGGTCCAAACCACGCATGAGCGTGGGGGTGGGGGGGTATACACCCCACGCAGAAATTGTAAAAACCCCGCAACCCCAGAATTCTATTTCTAATAAAATTTTTGGCAATGTTTGACGATTTCAACCCCCAGAATTTTCTTGCTGCCCATGTATGGTCCAGCCAGACTCCCCAGAATGGAAAAATGGGGAAATGAGGCAAATGAAAATAAGAAAAAGTTGTTCCAAAATGTTTAAAACTGACTTATTCGACCCTAGACCAGCTGACCCCTCAGAACGGCCATGCTGTACATTGATGCCCATAGCAGATCCACAGAACGGAGTTTTCACGTCAGAATCAGCATAAGAATATGCATTATAGATGTATACAATATGGAAAGTCTGAAATTCCAAGAGCTATTTGTGGGGACGAGTTGTGGAGGGGCGAGGTGGGAGCGAAATCTGGGGGTGAGTTATGGATATCCCAATTTATCACAGTCGTAGTATAGACCCCTATTAGGCCATTAACCCCCACATGCTTTAACTTTAACTTTAGCATACTTGAACCTAGCTTCACAAGCCTTTAAACTCAATTTCGGTTGTTATAAAATTCACATTGAACGGAAAATTACTAATTCGGTTGTTTGACATATTATTTTTGTCCCCAAATATGATCTTTGTAGATGTGTAAAAGCGGTCCGAAAAGTCTTTATATAACTGGCAAAATATTAAACGAATACAAAAAATATGAAAGCTACTTCCTGTTGTACTTATGCATGGAGGTTTGGTTTAGCTTTATATCTGCGCTTCTCTTTCCATTACAACGCGCATTGAAGTTTATAGTAAAGCACTTTCCAATTTTCTATTCGCTAATATGCATACATCAATGTCAGACTTGCTTTTTCATTGCCAGACGAATGCATCGATTTGTGGTCGTTTCTTCGCTTCATCGTTCTTAAAAACTGTCTTACAAAAACTATGCGAAAATCTCTTCGTTATTGTACCTACACATAAAATTCTGTTGTAACGATAGATACTTGAACTGCCGCGCACGTCTAGCCATAAAGTTTGCTCCAACTTTAGTCAGCCATCACGGCACTTTAGGCAGGTATATTTATACGCTAAAAGTATAGAGACTCGCAGACGGTGTCTACTGTCTAGTCTGCTGGTGATGCATCAGCCGCCGGTGTCTTACTAACCCGTACAACTCATGTTGAATGCGTTGCGTTGTAATACGTACCAGATATGTAGCGCTCCTGTGCATGCTATGGATGTATAACGTAGGTAACCTACGTTTGCGTGATTGCGCGACAACTAAATTGAATGTAGTACTATCAGAGAATTAATTCATTTCGTGATCTAGCGTATGTGCGTGTTTCAATGGGTCGATCTTTCGCCCTAGTTCGTTTTTCTCCAGAAATTTTCCCTTAAGTATACTAACCTAAAATTTTTTCCGATAACGACGACGACGCTGCCTCCGTCATTATTGGCTTTTGCGCCGCCAGTCTATACGATAGTGTATAATTGCGTTACAAGTTTGTTATGCGCTCATAGTATCGCCTACCTGCTTTTTCCTTTACCGTATCTATTCAGCATGCTTGCGCTAAAACGAGAAATTCCCTTTCCTTCCGAGAGTGAAAAATTTGTGTCGCGTCGCGCGCGGCTGGGCTACAAAAAAGTTTACCACGCTGTTGTACATAAAAATGATATCCTACATCGCACGGTTATTTGCATTACTCAAGACGAGCCTAATATATTTGAAGTACGCAGGTCCTCGATCCAACATATCATTTTGCATACCCCAGTTATTTGCTTTCAATTTTGGTGGTATATTTGCATGATTATTTGCGATGTTAATTTGACGTATTGGAATTCTTTGATTAACCATGTTAATATGATATAAGCCTTATGTGAACAGCATGGTTGGCCGGAGTTTGTAGTAGACTGTTCGTGAAAAATCTGACATTTTTAGCTTCAAAGCAAGCTTTGAATGATGCTTCATTTAAATCAATTTTGATTTAAAAATGAAATTTTATTTGTTTTGGCGGTTGGACGGTAAGATAATGCACGGAAAGATAAAAAAATTGTATCTTTTTTAGAAAGGCTTCAAATTTTTGACGCTTCGCGGCAGTGTTTTTTTGTGCAAGGTCCGTTTGTATATACATGTACAAAGATGGTCTCTAAAAGTCTGTAAATTTTGTACACGCAAATTTTTGGGTACTATAATATGGTACAGTAGCGATTTTAGTGTGGTAAAAACAGAATTGTTCGACTTTTGGTAGTGTATTTCAGCTAATTTCTGGGTCTATGAAGGCAAAACTCACTAAGAATCGTCTTAAAACGGCGCGGAGCGCAGAAAAATTTGACGTTTTTTCTTTTGAAATGCAATTTCTGCCATTATAAAGATATATATATATATATATATATATATATATATATATATATATATATATATATATATATATATTAGGGATGCAACGGGTACCCGGACCCGTTATTACCCGGTTCTTTTTTGGACCCGGACCCGTTATTGAAAATTTTTGAGACCCGACCCGAACCGGTAAAATTTTGCTTGAAAAATAACGATTAACGGGTATTAAAAAAATTTAGAAAGATGCGAATGATGAAAGAATTGAATGGCGACTAAAGACTTTATTTCCAACTTCTAAATATTCTCATTAATACCAGATAGTTTTTCAAAAACAATCAGATTCATCTACTTGTATTAGTTTAAGAGGCAATGAATCAGGGTCAAGGTGCTTTTGAATTTGTTCAAATTTTTTTTCTGTTTGCAGGGGCGGATTAAAGGTTGGCGGGGGGCGGCTGCCCCCGTTGGCCAAAAACATTCGGCGAGATAAAGAATTTTATGCAATTTGCAATGATTTTTATCCGTTAGTGACCATAATTCCTCAACATTTTCCGGCGCAGCGCCGGATGACATTTATTTACTTTCTTGGCAACCTGGAAGCACGGTTTTTTATCCGGCGAAGATTTTTACCGATGTACAAAGACTTTTCTGAACCGTCTTTGTACATGTACAAAGATTTTTGGAAGACAAAAACTGCCAAAAAGGTCTAAAATTCGCAAACATTTTCGGCGCTTCACGCCGAAATGAGTAATTGTGTATAATTGTGTATCCTATGTATCTTTATAATAGCAGAAATCGCAATTCGAAAGGGAAAATGTCAAAATTTTTCGGCGCTTCGCGCCGTTTTAAGACGATCTTAATGATTTTTGCCCTCATAAAAGCCAGGAATTACTAATACTAAAGTCGCTACCATACTATATCATAGTGCCCAAAATTTGTGTGCACAAAACGTACAAAGACTTTTAGGGACCATCTTTGTATAAACATGTACAAACGGACCTTGTACAAAAACACTGCCTGGAAGCCATTTTCTGTTCATGTAGGTTTCAAAACAATTTTAACAGCAGAAGCAGCTAATTTTGCACAGTTTTCTTCTATTTTCAATTAAAAATTTCGATGTTTCGCACCAAACGCTATAAATATAGGAAATCAAGTAGTAAATCATGCTTCTAGACGTCTATCTGCCTTAATTTCAGAAATTTTCCGGCGCTTTGCGCCAAATTTTTGTTAAAGTCAAAGAAATTTAAGTGATTTTTTTCGCACAAAAATTGTCTAAAATTTTAAAATTTTAAGAAAAAATAATGCTTCAAAAGTGATTTTATGTAAAAGTATGCAACGTAACACACCGAAAAAAACGCTGTTTTGCGCGTCAAGGGCAAATTTTCGGACCTATCATTGACTGTTTTTGGAAAAGTTGGGATACGCCTCCCTTTAGGAAAATCCTAGATCCGCCACTGTCTGTTTGAGTGGCTCCTGTGAAAATGGCCAGCCATTTTTCGGCAAATAAGGCGCATTTTTAACCGTTTGCTGCTGTTGGATAGCCTGGATAAATGAGCTGAGAAGTATGTACATGTAACTTGCGAAAAATAAGTTTTTGTCACTACCGCCTCAACAATTGAATATCAAATTATGCTCCGCACAGCTTGCACTTGGTATGTTTGAATCCTCTAACGCCTTAACTATGTTTGTACGATTATCGCTTACAATAACGTGCACCTGCAAGAAATTCATAAGGATATTGCATGACTCGTGGTTAATTTAAGAATCTACACGCTAACTCACTAATTATTTGTTAATGTCCAACGAATTAAACATGTTTTCGGCCACTTAGCTTAAATATTGTGCTGTATGATGCTCAGCACCTAAAGGTGATGCATGCAAATTCCACATTTTCAGCTCAAAGTCGTCCGAAATTGAATGAGCTGTTAAACTAAAAAATTAAAACGTTGGGATTAATCAATTATGTTACAGAGTTTTCAAGCTTAAGAAAACTTGCCTAAACAATGATTCGCTGATGCCAGACCAAATGTCACTCGTGAATGAAATACCGATTTCAACGCATTTCTTAACCTGCTCAGCTAATTTTCCCGCACACTTTCATATTCACTCAGTACTTCATTTTTATAAAATGTTCTTGATTTAAGCTCATATAAGGGAATCTAGAAAATAAACTTGATTAGTTTATATTACTCAAAATTTAATAGGCAATTTGAAAAGAACTTCTCGATTTAATTCCATAAAACCAATATTTTCAACAGACTGAAAAGGCTGATCGTCCAGTGCAATCATTCGAGCAATTTTTCTATCAATACGTCTCAAATTTGGATCGTTTCTGCCCCACTTTTTGCTAAAAAAATTATAGATATATATCACCTTTAGATGTATAAATAATTATTCAAATCACTTATTCAGGAACTTTAACTTTTTGTTGACTGACATTCTGAAAATAAGAAGCAATCACGCAATCTGAGTGCATTAAACAATTAGCTGTATATAATAATAGGACCATTTTGTTCACATAAGACATAATTCACAAATTCTCGTGGACCCGGACCCGACCGAACCCGTTATTTTTTTCAGACCTCGACCCGTACCCGGACCCGTTATCTGAAAAATTTGAGACCCGGACCCGGAACCGATATTCCAAAAAATCTGGACCCGTTGCATCCCTAATATATATATATATATATATATATATATATATATATATATATATATATATATATATATATATATATATATATATATATATATATATATATATATATATATATATATATATATATATATATATATATATATATAACGCACAATTACTCATTTCGGCGCGAGGCGCCGAAAATTTTTGCAAATTTCAGACCTTTTTTGCAATTTTTGTCTTCCCACAAATCTTTATACATGTACAAAGGTGGTCCCGAACAGTCTTTGTGCATCGGGAAAAATCTTTGCCGAGTACAAAAAAACAGTGCTTCGCGGTCTTTTTAGAATTTTTGATTTTTTTCTACCTCGTTAGTATAGATGCACAGCGACCGTAGGAAGGTTAGCCGTTCTGGAGGCAATTTAGAGGAATTTTTAAGAAAATTGTTGATTTTCATCCGTTTTAACCTTCATTTTGCATCAGGCCCATTTTTCTAGTCTGGGGTCCACGGTTTTTTTGTATTCGGCAAAGATTTTTCACGATGTACTAAGAGTTTTTAGGACCGTCTCTGTACATGTTCAAAGATTTTTGGAAAGTGTAAGACTAAAAAACGGTGTAAAATTCCCAAAAATTTTAGTAATTGTCCTAAATATCTTTAAAATGGCAGAATTTGCATTTAGAATGGAAAAATGTCAAATTTTTCGGTGCTTCGCGCCGTTTTGTGACAATTTTTAATCGGGATATGCTAAGCTCCGGCCCCGTTCTCGGGCTTATAACCGTCGCGGTTGCCGAGCCGGTACTAAAATATTTGTAATTAATTGCAAAACTAAGATTTTCTTTCAAAACCAATCGTGGAAATTATGAGGAATCAAAGAAATAGTATATTTCAGAATACTGACGATTTCAAATGGCAAAATTTTGATCGTTGAATTGTTTCTATAGCTTAAATGTAGATTTGGACCCAAATTAAGCAATTTAAATCCAGCGTATTCGCTTTACCTTCAAATTAGTAATTAATCAATCTATTAATATTTATTATTAATTTTATAGTTAATCTCGCAATAAATAGCGTAAATCAGATGACGAATAAATTTTTTTCTATTCTGTCAGATCTTGTAAATTAAATTCGATGATCTCTCAATCCCGAACAGACGGAATGCATAAAATTAATTAAAGGATCAGCTTAAGAAGGAAGCAAGATTTGATGCTGTGGTAGCAGTTCTTGGTGCCCTAACCTAAAATCATATAAATATTGTTTCGTAATTCACAATTTTAGGGAATTTCTTGAAAATCAAGGTTGCGCTGTCGGGAATATTTATCGCATCAGTCACAATCTTGGCAAGAACAAGATGTTTAAAATTTGTACATCCATGATTTTTATGGCTTAGTACAGCTGGAAGACAGGAATAATTCTGAAATAACAAATGTAAAATTGGGAGTCTTAAATCCAAGAATATAATGTATATAATCAATAGATAAATTAACAGTTTTTTACTGAAAATTAATGAACTTTTGAAGTGGACATTGGAACAGACATGATAATGTTAAACATAAAAATACATGCTTTGAACTGAAATGCTAATACTTTGACTTTTCAGCGGAAAAATTAATCTTTACCATAAATAAAATGACGAGCACGTAGCATCGCAGAAAATTTCTATTTTTCTCAAAAACTGACATTCATTAATTGATAGCTTAGATCCTAAGCGATATAGGTATTCTATTTCGAACTTTAAAATTACCTCGCAATCTATACCTCCCCGGAAATCAGTTATGAAGTTACGAAAATCTGAAGACAGTTGCACATTTATGATTTATCGCTAATAATCAGTGTTTTTTGTACAAGGTCCGTTTGTGCATAAACAAAGATGGTTCCCAAAAGTCTTTGTACATCTTGTACACACAAATTTTTAGGTACTATAATATCGGTAGTACAGTAGCGATTTTAGTGTGATAAAAACAGAGTTGTTCGACCTTTGATAGTGTATTTTAGCTAATTTTTGGGTCTCTGAGGGCAAAAATCACTTAGAATCGTCTTAAAACGGGGCGAAGCGCGAAAAAATTTGACATTTTTTCCTTTTGAAATGCCATTTCCGCCATTATAAAGATATATAGGACACACACACAATCACTCATTTCGGTTTTTTACAATTTTTGTCTTCCCGAAAATCTTTGTACATGTACAAAGACGGTCCCGAAAAGTCTTTGTGCATTGGGAAAAATCTTTGCCGAATACAAAAAACTGTGCTAATAATTGTCATTTAATTGGACTGATTCAGTATCACGTGCATCATTGATGTTTTTCAAACCGTTTTTTAACTTCTTAAACTTTTACGAAACCCAGAAATTAGCTAAAATACACTATCAAAGGTCGAAAATTGTTTTACCACATTGAAATCGCTACTGTATCATAAAAAATTTGCATGTACAAAATATACAGAGACTTCTGGGGACCATCTTTGTATATACGTGTACAAACGGACCTTGTACAAAAAAACACTGCTGGGGTCTATATCCCCACTTGCGCGTTTGCTCATCATAACTATAATATTGTTGTAGGCTGAAGAGATTAAGCATGCAACTTGCCATTTTACTATATTTTTCATCTGAATGTAATTGATTGCTCCAGCTTCTTATTTAGATTATATTTTGGTTGGAAACAGGCTAATTCTTGCTAACCATGCTGTCTCTTTCGTTACTGTCTTCCATTTTCCATGACAGCTTAGATTCGTTTACTACTCTTTTTTCCGCTGCGTATATCAAGTATGTGTACTTGAATACTACTCGATTGAAATGTTTTCGCACTTGAAAATCGTTGTTCGTCACGTTCAGGGACTAAACTGGGACATGCTTCCATTAGAGGGCCTTCTCCAATTTCTGTATCTTTTTATAGCTTCATTGTCGATGATCGAGCGAAGAAGCAAAGGGTCTTATGAGCGTGGTATAGTGTCGGATTTGAAATCCATTTTTAAATAAGTGCTTTTTACTTATACTCGTTTGCACGACTTCGTCTGTGCTCTCATATGCTCATGCTTTGTGTGAGCTTGGCGTCTTTACGCGAAAAACCTGTCATTGTGACGTGATATAAATAGATACATGTGACAAGTTAATCTATATCATTCAATGATCAATGAACGATCACAAAAAGTGCATATTCTTTAGCTGTGTCAGTTTTATGAAATCGCGTCCTACCTCTATTGCATTTGATAAGTTCATTTTCCAATTAGGCAGATAAATGCTATATCTGCTCGCTAATGATTCTTTGGCCTGATGGTAACCACATAAGCTGCGTTTAATCTAAGTTCTTCGGCTTTTTTTAATTTCCATAAAATGGGATCGATAAATTCACGTTTGCAGTCTGTTTTATTCCTGCATTCTGTAATCAATGTCAGGAAACGCTTAAAATTGCTACAAGGTTTGTTCAGGCAACTCCATCGCTATTGTTTCGATTCTGCAAATAGTTACCTACAGACATAAACAGCATAGGGACTTTGGGGAGGGGTGAAATTTTTAAGTGCCTTTTTCGAGACAAAAATAATGGGTACGCGTCAAAAACATCGTTTTATGCGTTTCTGACGGTGCTCTATCTTTCTACAGCATAAACGATTTTAAAAAATTTCGAAATATATCAAAAAAAATTGAACAAATTGTATTCAGAACATGATTAGATGGAGCGACGCGCCAAAAATTTACGCTTAAAAAGCACCTGTTCTACAAATTTTTTGGAAACTTTCCAAAAATCGCAATCTGGAGGGTGGAAAAAATTTCTGCGTGGGGTAAAAATTTTTCTTGGGAATCCCCAGAATCATGTATGGTTGGTTATCTTCCACTCTTCGGATTGTTCAATTGTGGTCACGCTAACAAATCTTCGTGAATGTATTTTTTCGTACCGTTCGCCCCTCTGCCTGCAACAAATATAAGCGCTTTTTGTTTCAGCCTAATTTACATGCCCGTAGTGTTTGATCCGGCGCCTAGCACCGGCTGTTAAAGCATATCTTATTATCATCGTTGTTTCTAGTCTATGCATTGCCCAATGGTCGTCAGCGATAGCAAAGCCAGTAGAAAGTCGACTCAGCACCGGCTGAACGCTGACGCAACGGCTCCAACTTTAGCGACTTCCGCCGCCACTAAACGTCCTTTGGTTACCGTCGTTGTCGGAGGAAGCCGATTTTGCGACGATAACTTCGTGAATTGCTACAATAATTACGATAATGAAGACAAATCCTGTTGTTGCAAACTCGATATGGACGTCGGATTAGCAGCGTCCGGTCAGCAACAGGTTAAATGCCAGTCGCGTTTGCGTCATTCGTCGGGCAACAGCGGCGGTGCCGCCAATTCTTTGTTGTCCGGCGTCATATTTTGGCGCGCTAGATGTAATAAAAAACGTAGCGTTAGCGTCAATCAGAGCGCAAACGGTGGCGTCAAATGTTTGACGACGGATGGCGTGGTGGTGGACCCTTGTTCGACCGTTTGCGCTGGATTGGATCGCGTAGATAATCGCAGTCGTCGGCATAGGCACAAGCAACAGCACAGCCAGTTGTCGGTGGCCAGCTGCGGTGGCAGCAGCAGTGGAACGAGTAGCTGCGGCAGCGACGACGAAATGCAACCAGTGAAAACGAGGCTGGATTTTAGCTTCGTAAGTTCACTTACAGTAACGGAACATGAGTTTAGGGGATTAAAGCCGGCCATCCGCTCCTCCCATCCTCCCAAAAGTGGGGATTTTTGAGATTATCTCTCTGATTTTTGTGCGAAAATCGCGTACTCTAGTAAGCTACTTTCAGTATGCACTTTTGCCATTCTACCGAAAATATTAAATTTTGAAAATGACAATCAGCGATGGCCAAAAATTATTTCCATGTACTTGTACTCTCTTTATCTCGCCCACTGTTTTGCATCAATGAGTCGGCCGCCCCATAAATCCGTCCCTTGTTATATTTGTTATTACAAGTGAATAATTTCATTGTATGTGTGCCTCTAGATCATGTATTCAAGCTACAGATATCAAAAAATACTTTCTTGCTCTTAGGAATTGCGGAAATATTAGCCTAAAAGATCAGAAGTCATGCATTATAGGCCGGTTTAAAGCTTGTGAGACGTGTTCTGCATTTATCGCGGACAAAAGTATCTATAATATCAAATTTTGTGGATAGGTTTATCCATAAAATGCTTAATAGTAAGCCGAAGTAATTTACGAGCCAAAATCTTTCTGGCGCATGGTGCCTGATTGACTAATCTCTATATTTTTTATCGTTAAGTATTAACCTAATTAAATGTTAATTATTAATCAGTAATGGAGGAACCTATATTGATTGGCCACAAAGTCTGGGACTTCCCTTCGGGCTTACGTCGTGTGTTTTTTCGCAAAACGTGTAAAGCGTGCTATATTGATTAGTTCTTTTATTCAAATTGTTTTTTCCTCGATTCACGATATTTTTATAATTCATCAATGCAAAATATTTATTGCTTGTGATTCTGTGTACGAGTATATTTGATCAGTAATTTCATTAATATGACGAAAACGGGAAAGTAGAGAAATAATGCAAGAGCAAACGCGTTGTCATTAAAATAATTACAAAAAGATGCGACAAATTTTTTTATTTAAGGATGTGTCTATAAATAAAATAATATTTTATGTATGACTTGACAATGTGTGTGGAAGTACAGATCGGTTGTCTTAGACCGGTGTTACCGTAGCTCCGCCAGTACGTTCTAAAAACGCTTCTTTGTAATTGTGGCACATGTCGCCATTTAGGTTTGTAACCTGCTGATAGTGTTGTTGCAGTGTCCGTTTGTGAATGTCGTGATGACAGCAGGA
Organism: Mermis nigrescens; assembly: GCA_036768485.1. Taxonomy (NCBI): domain Eukaryota; kingdom Metazoa; phylum Nematoda; class Enoplea; order Mermithida; family Mermithidae; genus Mermis; species Mermis nigrescens. Next base: position 522,676 of record JAVLUZ010000671.1, read on the forward strand.
TGCAAAATTATGAAACATCAAAAGGTCGATCTTTTTGTGCTCTTCTTAAATTCAAGCATTGCACGATCGAAGGGTGAAAAACTTTAGCTTGTACTTTTTCCTAAATAGACTGTCGGTCGCGCCTAAGATAAATCGTGGAATTTGTTCACGCGTCGAAAATTTAAAGCTTTTCTAGCGAAAGATGCAATTTTTTCATATTTTACTCTACCTTTCAAGAAAAATTTTGACAGACAAGCGACTGCCCCTTCTTAATACGGCCATGTACGTAACGTATGCAAAAAAAGAAAAATATCATTTCATTTCGCTAACTTTGATTCTTAATGACATAACTACTGTTGATGCATTTCATGTTAATATTTTTCTTCCATTATTTCGTATATATGTAATGCCATGGGTCATTCCGTCGCCCTTCTTATTTTTATTTGTTTTCATGCAAATTTAATCACAAAAATTCCAAAATTTCATGAAGAATAAAATACTAAGCATTAAGTATCAAAGTTTGACATTAAGTAGGATAATTAAGTATTCCATAACTTTCCATAATATTCCATAACATGTATGGATACTATTTGGATTCCGTCTTACTACAAGTCTCCTATGTTGCCCTACTATGAATGTAGTAAGCCAAGTTCATGCGTCGACTTATAGATTGTCGGATCCTAGAAAAAGGATTAGTCATGCCTTTAAGCAGAGCGGTTAAGTCTGAACTCTCAACGAATAATGAATTTCGTTTTAGGGCTTTGATGACTTCTAAACAATCAATTAACTGAAAATTCCGTTTTTTTTCAGGAGAAGCTGATGAAGACTGTGAAGAACAAGACAGATGAAACGGCGCTTTCACCCGATGACGAAGTATGTTGTGTAGATTTTTATATTCTTGCGTACCTTACGTTTACCGTAGCTTTTACTTCGTTAAGATATGAAAATCCGTTCAAAATTATTTGCAATTCATAAGATTTCACTTAACGTGTATTTCAATTGATCTCATGAATAGTAATTCGTTCAAAGTTGTCCGCCTGCATTTTTTCATATGTGGACAAGGTAGGCGAATTGCAAATGGGTGAAATTTTTAAATTATATAGGTACTTATGTTATAGTTAATGCTGATGTGATGAAATGTGAGTTTTTACTACTTAAAATATTATTTTGACCTTTCTTCGGCATTTTTAATATATAGTATTTTGGAAGAAAAGAACCATATTCAATCTCAATGTATTTTTTAAACAATTTATGTAAAAAGTGGATAGTGATGATCTCACATTTTTATGAAACAGTTACTAATTTCGAAAAAATGGTTAGGCTCATTATAAATTTTAAATTTGTCTCTTTATAAATTAGTTCTTCTCTCGTATAGTAAGAAGTCATCAATATGAAAAAGAAGCGAAAAAAGATAAGAAGTCATCAATATGAAAAAGAAGCAAAAAAAGAAAGAAAATATAGAAAAAAATAATTTTAAAAAATCGAATAGATTAATAAAAAATTTTAAAAAAATAAAAGAAAGACAGGGGTAGAAGTGCAGCATGCTATTAGTAAGAAAGAAACGAAAAGGACTACTGTTATAGCACAAGTGTACCTAAAATAGAAACTTATATTGAGAGAGATTACGTGTTTTATGAGGCGCAAAAGTCTAAATGATGCAGAAAAAGTAGGCAGGATTACATACAGAAAACTTACAAAGGAAAAAAGAGTAAAAATCATAGACGAGGTCAACAGAGAGGACCTAGGTTGCTACAGTTTCGTGCCTTTAATCCTCTGACTGTCGATGATCTCGCTTATTTTATCGCATTTTCTGTGTTTTGTTTTTCTATACCCGTCTTTCTTTCCCTTCTGTTATTTATCCTTCTCTTATTTTATAGAGTTTTATTTAAGAAGTTTTACATCTCGTGGTACTGTGATGTCTCATAAAATGATTCTATATGTACATTCACTTTATTTCTCACGAATTTTTGCATTAATTTTACCGACAGATCGGCTTTCCCCATTTCTTTCCCTTTTTCCATTCTTTTTGTTTTCCTTAGTCACAACACAGTGTTCACTACCTATTATTTAAGTTTTTTTATCCCGAGTCCCAAAATTTTTTGAAATTTTCCAGAAATCTGACCAACCAGTAACTTTAGTCTTCAAGTTTTTTTGCTAGTTAAATGAATAAAATGGTTAAAATAGTTTATATAAAACGCTTTTAGGTGGTACCCATGCTTGGTTCCGTGGGTTTCATCTCCAAAACGCTTCCATCCCCGTACAATTTTTTAACCATCTATAATTTGCGTTTTTTTTTCAAATAATTTACAGAAAAGGTGTTGTTTTAAGCGTTTCCAGCTATCCGTTTGCTCAAACGTGTAAAATTTTCGGCGCTTGGCGTTAAATACCTATTTTTCGATAATGTTCAATTTATAAATTCGATTTTTTTTGTTGCTATTATTTTTTTCCAAAGTCTTTCATTTTTTAAGTTCTAGAAAGATAGAGCATCGTCAGAAACGCCGAAAGTTATGTTTTTGACGCGTATCCTCCGTTGTTGAGCCAAAAATGTCTTTAAAAATCTGTTCCACCCTCTTCCCAGAATTTCCATGTTATGCATGTTTAGGTAACGCGCGTGTAGTCCATTCCAACAACATTAAAGCGCTTTTCACCATAAAAAACGATAGACATTCAATATTTCGGTCAGAAAAATTTGTTTTTTAGACGATTTTGACCAGGTTTCGTACGCTTTTAATGTAAAGAAGACAAAAAATTAATAATCCGGCGCGAATCGCGGAAAACTTTTTGACATGATTACTGCTTTTGCCCTCGAAAATGATGCAAAAAATTCAGCGACAGAATCAGCCTGTCTGACCTTTGAGCGGTGGTTAATACCAACCTCACCAGCATACATGCACAGCATGGGAATTCCAGGGGGTGAAATTATAGAGTGCCTTTTTTGGACCCAGAAATGGTAAATACGTGTCAGAAACATCGTTTTTCAGCGTTTTTGACGGTGCTCTATCTTATAGTCAAAACGCGCCGAAAATTTGGCACTTTTGAGCAAATAGATGGCTAAAAACACTTAAAAAGCACTCTCCGACAAATTTTTAGAAAATTTTTGGGGACTTTCGGGTGAAAATTTTTTCTGGGTTGTTGAAGCACTCACCCCACCCCCCAAGATCAGGTATACTCACGGGCCCCTCTATGCGCATGTATGCCATTCTGCAGTGTTATGTGTATTGAATTTGTTGAATATACGCAAAAAATTTTGTTTTCAGTGCCTTACTTGCGTTACAAGAAGGGCCTGCATACAAAGCTATCCGTGTGGACATAAAGTTCTTTGCGAAAAATGCTTTGTGACTTTGCTACAGGTAAATACGAGTACGTTAATACGTAATGAATTTTCTGAATCACTTATCGGCTGAAAAGTAAAGGAGTGGGTTCCTAGTCATTCCTTGTTTGTTGAATCTCTGGCTCTTTGTAATCTTGAAATCTTGCGACCTTTTGAACCAATCAAAATTGGATTTTTTCAAAATGTTCATTCCGGAAGTAGCTTTTTTCAAGTAACAAAATTAGGTCCTTCTAAATATACCTTACGGCCACGAATGTAATAAACGGCCAGCCAGTCGAGAGCGGACAAAATCGTATCAACTTCATTCGAACTGTTCCATAATTTATGAACGTTAAGTTATTCTCCATTTTAGTTTTCCTAATGACTATCTCTACGAGATCTATACCATGGCGAAGAAAAATCTCAAAAAATCGAAATTTTTCTTCGTTTTAAACTTGGATATAAAAAATCTACTGTTTTAAACTACGTATCTTTAAAACTAATGTCTATATATCAAGTTCAAGCTTGACTTCAAATATTTCAGAATTCTTGTTTTTTTATTTTATTTTACGGTTTTCTCAAGAAAACTAATGCAGAAAATGATGAAAATTAAGACATATTGACTATTTTTATGTCAGGTCTTAGCTTCAAAGGTAAGAAATATAATAAAAAAATAGATGAGAAATCCACCGCGAAGCGTCCGGAAAATTTTAAGTTTAGTAGCTCAAATGTGTGTTGAAATGTATTTTTTCATTTCATAGACGGGGTGCCCCCTCCCCCCGGCTGATTATGCCCCTGTGTGCACCTGAACAAACTTATCGTGCATTATCAATTCTTGAAAATGTTCTGTTCTGATTTTTTCAAATTACACTTCAGAGACGACCTTACTTAAATTCATAGACAAGACGTTGGAAAATAGGGAATTAACGCTTTGCGTTGGTCAAAAATCCTTGAAAATGCAATTGACATTGATGATGATAAAGATGAAAATTTCAAGAAAAATGCAATAAAATTCAACGAAATATAGTCAAAAATGGTTGCTCGGCTTAAGGCGTCGAAATAGCTAACACTTTTGAATTAATGATCGGTAAAAAGGCTTAAACCAGGAAGTTTTCTACGATTTTTTTGGAAAGTTGCAAATTTTAGGAGGTGAAAACATTTTTTAGAGATGAAACTCCTCCCCTTCTGGATCATGTTGCGTTAACTGCTAAGCTTTTTCGAATAGTTCATGCCTACCTTCTTAAGACTTCAAGAAAAACCATATAGTACTTAACGGCATTGTTTTCTGAAAATCCGTGATAAGTTGCCCACTATCACTTAAGCTGAATGTTCGCTGCACACCAAATTTTTTTAGGGATGAAAAATGTTGTAGGTGCTAATGCAAGCGTAAAATTTCTTACGTCAGGTACTCTGAAGGCAAGTAGAATATTACTTTTTTCAGATTACTATTAACTGGATCTTTCTAGAGCATAAAAACGTAAGAAAATTTCTAAAAAAACATAAAAATGCAAACAAACTGAACGAAATATAGCTGAAATATGAGTATATGGCGCGAAGCGCCGAAAATTTTACACTTTTAGCAAATTGATTGCTAAAAACGCTTAAAACAGCACCTTTTCTACGAATTTATAGGAAATTTTCGGAAACTTTTTGACAAATCGCGAATTTAGGGGGTTGAAACCATACATGTAACAGGGGGATGGTTGGGATCCCCCACCGAAAGTTTGTCGTCTCTCCCATCTCCCAAAACCAGAAAATTTTTGACTCCCTTTTTGAAAAAATTAAATGTTGTGGCCGTTCTTAGTTGTTTTTTGGCCGTTTTGGCCAAAAATTGGAGGGCACCCCCCCCCCTTAAAAATGGCCGGGATTTTCCCGCCTAGAATTTCGAGCCGTTACATGTATGGCTAACCCCCCCTCGATCATGTGTGGTAACAATTTGAAATTTTAATTCAATCAATTATTAGATGGTCCAAAATAAAATGACCAGTCTTTTCAGGTCAGCTATTCCGAGGGCAAGTACCCGGTCACTTGCGTGTGTTGCCGAAGCCCGGTCGCTTTGTTCAAGCGCCAAGAGCCGCCGTGCGCAGTTGTGATTAAGAAAGGTTCTGATACGCCCGGTTCGCGCAGCCAGGCGCTTTATTCTCAATTGCCCTTGCCTTCCAGCAGCATCAAACGGCCAGGATATTTTTAACGCATTTGTCATTGACTCGCATTGCCAAAAAAATATGCCGCCCAGCGTTTAGTAGCCATTCGTTCGTGATTGGTTAATTTTTTTTCTAAATTTTTGATTAGGTGTCGTAAATATTGTATGTACGTAGTGGTCATACATGTAACGGCTCTAGATTTTGGTTGGGGGTCTCCTGGACATTTTTAGGGGGGGGGGTAAATGACCTCCAATTTTTGGTCAAAAAACACCTAAAAACGGCCAAAACAGTCAATTTTTTCCAAAAATCTGGGTGTCACAAATTTTCTTTTTTTGGGGACGACCAACTTTGGGTGGGGGATTCCCCCACCCCACCCCCTGTTACATGTATGGTAGAGGTTTCGTCCGATCGGCATTTCGCATAATCGATTTTTTTGCGAATTTCGATCAAAGTATCGTACTTCGATGGCTGTTTTATGACAGTTTCTTTCAGATTTAAGTGTACGTTTCCCGTATCGTGCATTATATCAGATGGCTTTCTTCGTTTTGCACTTGTTTTTTTAGAGTGATTCATTTTTCCGAGTTGGTTGACTCGAAATCCTATAGTCCGCTTGAATAACGTTTTTTTAAATGTAAACCGACTGCGAAGTGCCGCGTGAACCAGTGCAAATATTCCAGATTACAACGAATAGCACCACGCAGTTTTTTCTCTGCGGGACTGGCTGATCTTATTTTCTTTTGTGATGCATTTTTTAAAGTCGCAAAATTATGCCTCTGGCTAGTTACTGAAACAGAGTTACAATTTATCTACCTACTGTCTTTTTACAAGTCTGTGTTTTTGTAAAAGGTGTTTTTACAAATTTACAAAAATGGTCCCTAATGCAAATTTTATGCTACTATACTTAGGTACAGTTCTGTGTGGTAAAACTTGGTTTTTAGATCTTTGACAGCGTAGTTTAGCCAATTTCTGGATTTTTGACAATGAACATTAACAAAGAATTTCGATATGAGCCGGTAAATTTCCTTTTAAAATGCAAGTTTTGCCATTATAAAATGGCATAGAAAAGACAAGTACTGATTTCTGGAATTTCAGACCTTTTACAGGTTTTGTCCTTCCAAAAATCTGTAGTTGGTCCCGAAAAGCCTTTACATCGGGAAAAATCTGCCGAATACAAAAAAGGCTGTGACAATTGTACATTAACACGGAAAGCATTGAAAATTTAAAACTCCAAAATTAGTCGAATTATTCTGTAAAGGAAGTGTCTGGCCCTGATTTACTCATTTGCCTCATTCAGTTGATACCGTGGGTGGGCGGCACCAAAGTTCTGGGGGGTTGCATGATTTTTTCGAAGGTCAAAAATGGCCTTAAAAATGGTGGTATGGCGAAATAACACCATTTTTCAACGTTTCTCATCGAGCACTATCCATTGGCATCAGAAAAAAATTCAGAAAAAACAAAAAAAAATTTCAAAAAATTGAATTTGGGGGAGTATTTTGGTTTCTGGGGGTGCATGCCCCCGAACCCCTCCCCCCTCCCACGTTCAGGTATGGTTGGTTGGTACTCATAGTTCGAAATAAGATTCCGATGAATAATGGCTGCATTCAAAATTAAATCTTTTTTAGTGAGGTTTGCAATGTGTAGTTTAGCTTTACAGATTTTTTATACTAAACAATTTAGTACACAAAACTACTCCGCGCTTTAGTTACCTACTTTTATTGGTGTTTTCACCGAAGCTCTTATTCGTTTGTTTGATGAACATCTTTGTTTTCATCGAATTCTTTACGCTGTTGTGCGACGTTGGAATATTGATAATGTCGCGCCTTGCTTGATGCTGTTTGTGAGTCAACTTGAGCTCTTCGCCGCCTAAGTTTACGTTTGCCTCCAAAAATAACTGCGAGCGATTTGATTGCTGACCTATTTTTGGAAATAGCCGCGCAGGCCTAACTAGCAACGTGTTTACTTGCTTAGCCTTAAGATTGCTCTTTGGCATTATTGAACGGCTTTGCTCTTTCGACTTTTTCCGTTGTAAAGAAGCGGTGAGGGCAAAATTTTAAAATTGATTTCTGGAAAAGATTGAATTTGGGGCACGATTTTTTCGGAAAAATTAATAGAAGCTTGATGTCGAACGCACGAAATAAAATTTCGCATGAATGAACAAAAAAACAGAAATCCTTAAGCTTGCTATTGTTCTATCAGTTAGTCAGGCTCTTTTGCGGCGAATAAATATTTCGGGTACACTCTGAGTTCAAACGGTGTAAGACGATTTTCTTTCAATACTTTCGGCAATGCACATTAAGCGGTCGTATAAATTGTTGATACTCGTTTATAAAAAAGTAAGGCTGAAAGCCTTGATAATATATGATTTGTGTTTCGGTTACTATGATAGTTGACGTTCGTTGCGACATGTAATAAGACATACGCCTGTACATGCATATATTGCGTTTGAATGTTTTTGGGATGTCCTAGTAAATATTTGGAGACTTGACTGATACATAGGAATGGATTATTGGTGTCTTTGTACGCTCCCGCATTATTGACCGATGTCTTGTAATTAGTGTTGTAAAGCATATCTTTATCTTTTTGATAGGAATTTATCTTGCTAAAAAAGATAAAGTAAGTACATAAGTTAGCACGTAATCCAAAATGCAGGTTTGACGTGAAATACATTTGAACGGATTCAAATTCTACTTCAATACAAGAAAAGAAAAGAAAACGATTGTTTAAACCCTACGACGTGCGGTCCAAACTAATGCTTGTATATCGAGGGTGTGGGTAAAATCCGGAAACGGAAACGATGGATAAAATACGGAAACAGAAACGTAGTTTATTTTGCACACAGATCCTTTGGGGGTTTCTCCGCTCCGAGGGTGGTCCAAAGTGCCGGAAACGGGATTCCCCAAGTAGGGTCCATCATGGTCAATACACCAAACCCCGTTTCCGGCAAAACTCACCCACTGAAGGGGAGTTTAGGGGCTCGGAAACGGGGTACCCCTTAATACATATGTGAAGCTGACCCCCGTTTCGTCGGTGATTTCTCTGCCCTGGGGTGGTCTAAAGTGGCGGAACTGGGGTTCCCCAAGTAGGACCAATTAATGTGAACACCCCCAACCTCGTTTTCGGCAAATTTTCTCCTACAGAAGGGGGGTATAGGGGCTCAAAAACGGGGTATCACATAATTTAAATGTGAATCTGAACCCGGTTCCGTCGGGAGCTCCGCCCTGGGACTGGTCCAAAGTGGAGGAATCGGGGTTCCCCAAGTAGGACCTATTGATTTGAACACCCCAACCCCGTTTCCGGCAAATTTTCTCCCAATGAAGGGGGGTTTAGGGGCTCGGAATAGGGGTACCACATAATTCAAATTTGAAGCTGAACCCGGTTCCGTCGGCGGTTACTCCGCCCAGGGGTGGTCCAAAGTGGCGGAACTGGGGTTCCCCAAGCAGGACCTATTAATCTGAACACCTTAAGCCCCGTTTCCGGCAAAATTTCTCCCACTGAAGAGTGGTTTAGGGGCTCGGAAACGGGGTACCACTTTATTCATATGTGAAGCTGACCCCGGTTCCGAGGGGTTTCTTCGCCCGAGTGGTTCAAAGTGGCGGAACCGGGTATTAGCAAGTAGGACGAATTAAGGACAACACCCCTAACCCCGTTTTCGGCAAAATTTTACCCATGTACATATGCGAATAATGGGTACCCGTTTCCGAGCCCCTAAATCCCCCTTGATTGGTAGAAATTTTGCCGGAAACAGGGTCGAGGGTGTTTACATTAATAAGTCCTACTTGGTGAATCCCGGCTCCGGCACTTTGGACTGCCCCCAGGGCAAAGAAACCCCAGACGGAACCGGGTTCAGCTTCACATTTGAATTATGTAGTACCCCATTTCCGAGCCCCTAAACCCTACTTAAGTAAATGAAAAATTTCCGGAAAATGGGTTGGGGTGTTGACCCTGATGGGCCCTATTTGCGACCCCGGTTCCGCCACTTTGGACCACTCCCAGGGCGGAGAAACCCCTGACGGAACCGGGGTCAGCTTCTCATATAAATAATGGGGTACCCCGTTTCCGAGTTCCTAAACCCCCTTTAGAAGGAGAAATTTTGCCGGAAACGGGGTTGGGAGTGTCCACATTAATAGGTCCTAATTGGGGAACAACGGTTCCGTCACTTTGGACCACCCCGAGGGGCGAAAAAACCCACGACAAAACTGGGGTCAGCTATGTACATATGTAAATACTAGGGGTCAGTTGTCTACTTAATCGACACAGACACACCCCGGTATTTGCCTTTGGGATTTACTTACATAGGTACTTACGCTGCTCTCAGCGCTGACCAGGTTGAAGTAGCACGATAGACGGCACTTAACCCAACAGCCCTCAGCACTTACGGCCTCGATCTCCTCGGTTCTAAGATTGCTGACTGCACTTCTACGGAGAATCTTGGCAGCTAAGCCCTGAGCCCTAATTCTGAGTACCTATACCTAATCCCGGAATGCCCACAAGGCCAGTTGGCCTATCTCAACCCAATCTCAAGATTGATAAATTAACTTCTTTACCCGTTTGAATTTAATTCCAGTAAGCTTTTTGGTTCCTAATGAAGGTAGTACAACTAATATGAATCCAACAACAGCGTGCTCTTATCTGGACAGTCGTCATAATTTAAAGATTAAGTAATATTTTTGAGTATTTTAGGTTGAGAAATAAATTGGAGACTTTCCGGTAATAGGTCTACGACAAGACAAGACACGATATTTTTTACCTTTTTAGTAAACAGACGACACATACATTTTTTTGATTTAAATTAAATTAAGATAAAAAGTAGACGACGGGGCCTAACCTTCACCCTCGATATACTTATTCTCTGGGTTAATATTGCCCAATTTTTTTAATCGATAAAAGGAAATAGCGTCGGCTCGGTCACGAGCAACAAGAAAAGGAGAAAAATAAACAAACACGACACGTCGCCAGCCCGTCACCAAATAACGCGACTCTCCGCTCATAAACACCAATTACAGTATTAACGGTAAAATCAAGAAAGTCTAAGTACAGTAAAATTAACTTTTATATAAGGCATTATTGTTTACAGTGTTAAAACATATATTGATATAACTGATCTTAACGCAAGGATTTTGAGATGAAAAGATGGGATTAAATTGGGAACTGTGGGTAAAACCCAAGCTCATACGTCTTAAAGACGGATACTTGATTGCTTAGGAGCTTCCATGGTTCCGTTGGGGGTTTCATGTTGTCGCAAAGCTGACAATCGATTAGCGTTATAAACGGCGACCAAAAGTCCTTTAGAATGTTCGTATCGTGTAACTATGTACCGCAGTTACACATATATGAATAATGAGGTATACTCCGTTTCCGAGCCCCAAAACCACCTTTATGGGTAAAATTTAGCCGGAAACGGAGATGGGGGTGTTGACTCTGATGGGTCCTACTTGGGGAACCCCGGTTCCGCCACTGTGGACTACCCCAGGGCGGGGAAACCCCGACTGAACTGGGGTCAGCTACAAATATGAATAATGAGCTATTAAGTTTCCTAGTCCCTAAACCCCCATTCCATGGGTAAACTTTTGCCGGAAACGGGGTTGGGGGTGTTGAATCTGATGGGCCCGGCTAGAAATGCCTACTTTGAAGTTTAACCCGTGACGTTGATGTTTCATTGTTTCTCAATATTATTCAATACTTTGCGCAGTTGTGAGCAAGAGCCCGAGTAGTCGATTAGTACTACACACGCGAATCAGAGCGGAAGATCCGGGAAACCGGTGCGGGTAAATTTCGCTCACGTAACGGTGGGAGGCGGCGCCCCCGTTACACTACTTACGGAACCCCGGTTCCAGCACTTTGGACTGCCCCCAGGGCGGAGAAACCCTCGATGGAGCCGGGATCAGCTACATATATAAATAATGGGGTACCCTGTTTCCGAGCCCCTGAACCCCTTCCATGCAGCATTTTTTTGTACAAGGCCCGTTTGTACATGTACAAAGATGGTCCCCAAAAGTCTTTGTACATTTTGTACATGCAAATTTTTGTGTACTAAAATATGGTACAGTAGCGATTTTAGTGTTGTAAAAACAGAATTGTTCGACTTTTGGTAGTGTATTTCAGCTAATTTCTGGGTCTCTATGACAAAAATCAGTAACAATCGTCTTAGAACGGCGCGAGGCGCCGTCAAATTTCACATTTTCCTTTTGAAATGCAATTTCTGCCATTACAAAGATATATAGTACACACAATAACTCATTTCGGCGCGAAGCTCCGAAAATACTTTCGAATTTTAGACCTTTTTTGCAATTTTTGTCTTCCCAAAAATCTTTGTACATGTACAAAGATGGTTCCAAAAGTCTTTGTACATCAGGAAAAATCTTGCCGAATACAAAAACGCTGCTTCCATGGGTAAACCTCAGGTCGGCGAAAACCCTAACGGGACCGGGGTCAGCTTCCCGTTTCCGAGCCCCTAAATCCCCCTTTAGTTGGAGAAGTTTAGCCGAAAACCGGGTTTGGAGTGTTCACCCTGATGGGCCCTACTTGGGGAACCCCGGTTCCGGTGCTTTGGATCGTTTCCGTCTCAGTTTCTGGCTTTTACGCATCGTTTCCGTTTCCTTTTCCGGATTTTACCCATCGTTTCCGTTTCCGTTTCGATGCTTGTGAAAAGAAAGAAGTGACTTGCTGTCAGCCAGTAGCAGGCACATAGCTCTGGGGGGAATGGGAGGGGGTATAGGTGGGGGTATGCAGCCGCATAGAAGTTGGAATACCCTCCCCCATAAATCAAAATAGCCACCCAGAATAAAATTTTTTTTGATTTTTTTGCGACTTTTTCATGCCATTGGATAGTGCTCGATGAGAAACGTCGAAAAATGGTGTTTTTTTGCCATACGACCACTTTTAAGACCATTTTTTGACCTTTGAAAAAATTTTTCACCCCCTCCACAAATTTTTTTCACCCCCCAGAATTTCGGTTCTGCCCGCCTATGGTCCGAACCATACGTGGGCAGCAAGAAAATTCTCGGAAGGGGGTGCAAGATTTTTTGAAGGTCAAAAAATGGCCTTAAAAATGGTGGTATGGCGAAAAAACCATTTTTCGACGTTTCTCATCGAGCACTATCCATTGGCATCAAAAAATTGCGAAAAAAACAAAAAAAAATTTCAAAAATTGAATTCTGGGGGTATTTTGATTTCTGGGGTGGGGGTTATTTTGATTTCTATGGGGTGCATACCCCCAATCCCCCACGCCCAGGTGTGGTCCGAACCACCCAAAATTCAGAAAAATCGGAAAATAGGACTTTCTAAACGTTATTTTGTGCTATTTCCGGCCTTTTTGGGCTTAGTCCCCCCAAAATTGGTGTTGGTCCCCCCAAATAGGACGGCCAGCTACGTGCCTGGCCAGTAGTGGTAGTACGTGGGTCAGTTAGATACCACGGGTAAAGCCCCAAACCTACATTTATGTGTGCTTCATGCCTATAACCTCTTTGACCTCATGTGTAAAAGTCGCTTTGCATCACCCACTCTCGTTTATTGCACTTCACATACAACATTCTCCTAGGTCCAGGCGACCATATTTACACTTTATCTTTATCTTTATCTTTTTGGTTCCTTTATCTTGCAAATTATCTTTATCTTTCATAATTTTTTATCTTTATCTTTATCTACTAGATTTTGAAATTTCAACTTTATCTTTATCTTTTATCTTGCAAAAAATCCTTATCTTTTACAACACTACTTGTAATGACCGAAACTAAGGCCAAAAATTGGTGAACAAAAAACATTCTTCGACATTGACATAAAACACAAAATTTTGAAAAATTAATGGCAGGCACGAACCCTATGTGCTTGCATACCATCTCTGTTGAGCAACCAGTTTTCAGAGGTGAGGTCCATTGACCTGTTTCTTATTAAAAATAGCGAAAAGTTCGTGGTCAAAAGGAAGTGGCAATACAGGCATATACCGGCCCAACCCGTAAATCCTACTAATGAAAAAGATAGGGAGAAAGAAAAAGCATGATAAGCATAGGTAACCACACACGGAGCCTGGACCATGACAATCATTAGTAACAATACCCGGAGCCTGGGAGAAACGGCGAAACTGTGATATGCATAGGTAACCACACCCGAGTCCGCGAGAAACGGCGATACCATGATAAGCATAGGTAACCACACCCGGAGCCTGGGAGAAATGGCGAAACCATGATAAGCATATGTAACCACACCGGGAGCCTGGGAGAAACGGCGAAACCATGATAAGCATATTTAACCACACCCGGAGAAACATTTCTCCCGGGAGAAACGTTTCTCCCAACGGGGAAAATTTTGATGGGAGAAAGGTTTCTCCCTCCGGGGGAAATTTTGATGGGAGAAACGTTTCTCCCACAGGCGGAAACACTAGCAGGATTTACGGGTTGGCCCAAATTTTGAACCACTCGTAGTCTGATTTATGTGGATTAAATTGGAAGAGAAAACCGCAAAGTTATATGAAACAGTCTACCTGTACATAGATACATACGAATGAGCTTCAGTTGATCCCGAGTGTAACTGCGAGAGTTACATGTGGCGAACTAGTTTTAGCAGTTCGCGGTAACATAGCCAAATACGAGTAGCTATTGCGCGATAGTGTACTTGTGGCTATGCCTTCAGTTTCTCAACTATTCCCCAAGTTTCAATATAAAAATCAAATAGATACTTGTCTGGTAAATCAGAATTAAGTGTATGTTAATAGAAATTGTTTTACTCGTTACCGCATAATCGTAATCTAGAAGATTCGATGTGAATTAAAAGTAATCTCATCTAATGTTAGTTTGTCGTAAACTTATGTTTTACTGTAGCGATCCCCTGATGGGATATTAGTCTAGTTGGTTTTGGACGATTTGACTCGTTGGCTTGTTTTATTTGTAGTTAGCTTTATTGTTGTTTTTCCGGCTGTAGGCCGTGTGTACATACCGAATAAAAGATAAAAACCCACCCAGGGGTCTCTTACCAAGGGTGAGGTCGGTGCTCCTGTCGTCGAGGACTTCGTTATATTTTTGGTGGAAGGAATAGGTAAATTTCGCGTGATTATTTATTTCGTTCAAAATTCAATATTCTTTTCTCAATCCCAAAATTGGTCAAAAATATTATTTAATCTTTTACGATGACTGATCAGCTTAGAGCTCGTTGGTGTTGTTTTCAAATTTCATTGTGCTTCCGTACATTAGGAACCAAAAACATTTCTGATTGATTCGAACCTCGAAAATAAGTTAAATCATCAACTTGAGCGGGATTGAGATAGGTCAACTGACCTTGCGGCAATACCGGGATTAGGTAGGTACTCTAGGATCTAGGTGTGTAGCTGCGAAGACTCCCGCCAAGAAGCAGCCAGCAATATTAGGGCTGAGGGAGTCGACGCCGTAGGTCTACAAGGGTCCAGAAAATCGAAGTTTCTATAACTACGCAATTGGGGCCAGCGCTAAGAGCAGATTTAAGTACCTACGTACCTAAGTAAGTCCCGAAGGTGAATACACCCGTGTCCTATGTTGCTTCCGTAAACATAGGGCGGCTCTGTATTTACATTGGAACGTCCCTCTTTTAGGCTGCTAGCTACAGCCGAACTGATCAGTTATCTAAAATTTATTTTTCGATCCAAAAATCATTATTTTTGGCCATCTAAATATGTGTAACATTTCGTTCGCCCTTGTTGTTGTATCGACCACAATCGTGGCAGTGCGCATTTTAAGTAAGCGTCCGTGGTAAAGATTTTGTGTATCATGGTAAAGTCATCATTATTTTTCTATTTCCGTCGACCCTCTGGCGACGAAGGCAGCTTTCTCGCTCGCATTTTTCTATAAACGTCGGCCCTCAGGCGACGATTCATCATTTTTCTCTCTCGACGACAAATTTTTGTCACTTAGGTTTTTACCTAAGTCTTTTTATAGCCACATACGTTCTTTGCGACTTAGGCTTAGTGCCACGTCTTTTCGTTTTTCTCACATCAGGTATATCTTGCTTCACGTAAGCAAATACTATTCACGTGAAAAAACCTGTTTTTTCGAAACAACAAAAGGTCAAATTCGAAACATTTATTCTTGGCAAAATTTCGATGTACTGAAATTTTTCTTACCCAAGGTCATATTTTTGGACGTTTTTGATACCCAAGAATGGCAGGGAAAAAAGTTTTGCGGACACCGCCCGCTAAATTGAAAAAACCTTCTACACCATCTACTTCATCTCGCCAATTACCTACCGCACCTGTTGACTCTAATAGCGCGAGTAATAACGCGAGTAATGATGCGAATAAGAAGGACGCAAATAGTAATGTGAATAATGATCGATTACCCACGTCGTTAAATGCCGCGCGTACTACGCAGTCTGACAACGAAGTTAGTATTGGGTAATACACAATCGCGCATCAATCAAATTACGGATCCTAACGTCAATAATTCATCAAATAATACAATTATCGATAATACGACTACCCTTAACACGGCAAATAATCCTGAAACCAGTTCGGAGCCAGAAATCGCTGATTCTGACATAGAGAGTAATAATAGTCAAAGCAGAAATGCCGACAATGCTCGTGCTAGTGCTGGTGTGACTAATGACCTTATCTTAGAAGCGCTAAAAGCTATTCATATGCAATTTTTGGACCTTTCTATGCGCGTAAATCAAGATAAAAAAGAAAATTTGGATGAAATGCGTAAACTGCGTATGGAATTAAGCACATTGCTTAAACCTCAACCAGTTTTGAATCGCACTGAAAGTAATCCATCTGAGCGCGTTAACCACTCTATCGATAGCGAAAATTTTTCTGAATTTAATGCGCAAAATGCGAATTGTGCAGAAAGTACGCATCGTGCATCTTCCTTGTTGTCCACTGGCAACCGCACATCTAATTCTCGGTCACCTTCGGAAATTGTTCAAGAAACTGTCGCACAAAGTTGTACGAATTGCGCGCCTGGAAACATCTGAGTTATCACAAAATCCTTTAAACACGGGTTTGCAACCAGTGCAAAACTCGGGTTTTTCGGAACATATACCTACGATTTCGCAGCTGTCGGTATCGATTTCGCAGACGTCGCGATCTCGGCCGTTGCTGTCTTTAAATCGTAATGCGCCTTCTTTTGTACCTAATTCTTCGAATGCAAACTCGCAGCAGCGCTTAAATCCGCCACCACTGCAATATTTTCCGCCTGCAAGGCGAAACACTTCCGAATAATTATGTACCAAATCCTGCGAATCTCGAAATACCACCTATTAATCCTATTTTGCATTCTTCGAATATCGAAATGCAACCTCTCAAAATAAATTTATCTGGCATAAATAATGAATCTGCTATTGTGCAAAATGAATCTGCGCCTTTACCTGAGTCACCTACATGGAGACGTCACGTAAAATTTTCTGACAAAAGCTTGACGAGTAGCTACGATTGTCCACGTAGTCGTCGCTCGCGTCACAGAAGTAAATCGCGCTGACGTCGTCATCGTCATAATTCGGACTCTTCATCTGAAGGCTCGTATGGTAAATCGCATCTCGCTGATTCTTTAAATCGCGGACCTTTTTTAGCACAAATGCAAATTGCAATCGCAAATAAAAAATTTTTTGATGCCAATAAAACTGATATACGAGGATATCTTGCAGAATTTGAGTCACTGGCCGATACCTATGATATCGATAAAGCTGATCGCTTGAAATTTATGACAGCATTTCTCGATCCTTATGCTTCACGTTTATTCCGTTCGTTACCTGCTGAGATAAAACAATCTTATTCCAAAACGAAACAAGCGTTAATAGCGGAATTTTGTCCAATGGACGCGGACCGGAACGCTTTTCAATTGTTTTTTGACACATAAACAGCAGCCTAACGAATCGGTTAAAGCTTATTACCTCACGCTTCGCGAAGAGTTAATAAAAGCTGATCCTTATCTTGAAGTCGACTTCGCATCATTTCAATTATTTATTGCGACATCAATTGAAACAAGGCTTATTACCACACATTTCGAAAGAGGCATATCATAAAAAACCTAGAGCATCACTGGCTGAATTTTTGGATAACGCGTTAAATGCTGAATTCGCGAATAAGGAGTTTGAGATTGATAAAAAGCAATAGCACCGTATGTATTGGTAACAGCCGCTCCAGTAGGAAGCGCAATACCTAAAGATACATCTCGCGCGTCTAACCAAAATGAGCCAGATCGCTCGCGACAAACAACCTTTCATCGCTCATCACGTGCTGAAAAGCCAGAAAATTCCTCTTGTAAATATTGCACCTTTTGCAAGCGCACAGGTCATATCTATGATGAATGCTTTACGCGTCAGCCGACAAGAAGCGCCTAATAATAATAACTATAATACTCAGTCTGATCGAAATAATAACAATTCCATGGCTCGCAATCACAGCCAATTGCATTCTTTTGCGCCGAAATCGTTCGCCATTGCGTTCGAATTCGCAAAATTGACATCATTCTCAATTGCGATTTTGTAATTCTAGTCAACATCACTCATCTAATTATGCGAATAATGATAATCGCTTTGAATCTAAGCAAGCACGACCGAATTTTAGGCAAAGCATCATAACAATTACTGTTAAAATTCGCATGCTAATTATCAAAATTTGTGTTACAATAATCGCTATATAAATCAATCGCGACAAAACGCACCTTTGTTCAGTTCCCTAACAAACAGCCGTGGAACATATTATAATTTGAACTATTGCAACAACAATGGTTTTAATCGCCCATACATCACATATACTGCAGATAACCAACCCCCCCCCCCCCCCCGTAACATGCGCCTCCGCCGCAGCCAACCCTTACATCTCCTAATGATGTAAACATGGTTACTGCGAAAGGGCTAGAAACTAGCGCGCATTCTAACTTGTTCGCGTCGCAAGAATTTCTCGAAGAGTACAAACGCTTACAGCATTGTCTCGTGACTTATGAAGGAATAAATTCGCCTTCAGTTAAAGCCATCGATCCAAATATTCCAATCGTAAGCCATGCTGGGACAAATTCGCCCACTATTCTCGTTAAAGTTCATGGCATAGATGTACCTGCTCTTATAGATACGGGTTCTACAGGTCACCATGATGACCACATCTGCATTTTTACATCTTGGTTTTAACTTACCACCTAAACAAGTCTCTCAAGCTGTTCATGGCGTAGGCGAAATAACCGCAGTAGTTCAATATAAAGTAAATATGACTCTCACTATTGCTGAACAATCTATCT